>JABEEM010003644.1:0-19143 GCA_013363185.1 Fusarium secorum | reverse complement strand
ACATACAACAGCGGGGATTCGCTGGTCGTCACCGACCCAACTACTAATCCGCCCCTTATCAGCTTATCTATGGGAGAGCGGACGGGATCCCGAGTTCTCTGATAGGTATGGTCGTATGTGATAGGTCGATGCCATACTCCAGCTTATGACGAGGTTCTGGACGAGACACAGCAGGCAATAGTTAGTTACTCATCTCATCTGTAGTATCACCGTAAGCGGACAGACCGAAGTTGTTACGTCGCATTCGTCCAATGGCTTGCCAGGTTTCAACCTCATCGAGTTCAACACAATGTTGCCTTGTCTTGACAATCAGAGTTCGTAAACACTTCGATGCGTCTCTTGAGCTTGCTTGTAAACCAGATCTTAGTTATGACTTCAAAGACTTAGCTCTCTCTCTGCTTATAGTTCCGGCGCAAAAAATGCCTATTGACTATTCATCGTCCCTGTGAGCAGTCATCATAACTCTATACCGGCGGAGACACTTCGGTCACGCAATGGCAGGTTTCTCTGGTGATACGATAAGGATCATTTGGCTGTTCTCGAAATGCAGTGTCAGAAAGTCTTCAAAATGGCAATTTGGCTGAAATAAGGTACAAAATGGCTGGTGTGGACTAAGCCATGAGAGCAAAAGGCCCAGCCGGCTTGACTCACTTACACAAATAACACTTAGCACCCGGAACACTACTCGGTGTTCACAACACAACACAGAAATGCGCAAATAAGCTCCTCGTAATGCTTAACATGTTAAGCTTACGAGAAGTCATTAGCAAGCATTATCAGTATCGCCCCTTCTACAACACGCCGTGACTGGAGGCTTTTGTATACGGGCAACTACTTAGAAACTTTCGCTTGCGATCTTTTTGAAGGTCAATTACGGCTCATAAACCTACGCGTAAATACTGCGAGATCTTACGAATTAGCGCAATAAGTTTGAATCCAATTCCATTTAAGAAGACTTCTCGTGTGGCAACGCAGCCTCTCTTATATATATATTTTCTGAATGTTGCAAGTCCGATCGGATATGACGTTATGGGTTTGGGCTGAGTTTTTACAGTAAGCAAGTTGACTAGATTAAATTCAATTAGCTTTGTAACCCAATCCTAAGCATTGGATGTCATGTTCCCTGATGAATTGCATGAACATCCAAGATAGTTCTGTCTTTTCACATCTCTGGTAAAGCACGGCTGACTAGCGTTGATAACCCTTGATGATGGTTCAAGCTTTATCATGCCACTGTTTCCAGGGTAGTCCACTCAAGCACAAACATTTCTGATTATAGAAGCTACAGCGACATTTAAAGGCTTTGCGTATCAATTATATTGATAAACTGTTGAGTTTGGAGTTGGGTCTTCATAAGGGCCGGGTTCAGTATTAGATCCCGAAGCCACTTCCAGAACAAAGTTGGGGTCTTTTCGAGTCGGTAACTCGGATGTTGTCAAGCGTCGTTTCACAAGCAAAATGGCACTGTTCTGACATCTCCCCACATTGCCATTGCACAAACGTGAGTTACCAGGATAGGAAGTACTGCAATGTTGGTTGCCTCACTCATGTCATGAGCTTTCGATGCAATCATTATCTAGAAAGGCAAGGTACAATCTGCAAAGTCCAAGCAAGCAACCCCAGGCCACGGGAACCAATATCGAGAACCCACAGGGTCTCCTTTCCGATCTGGCAAGACGCTATCGGCGCCTCATGATTCTAGCGCATAGACAGACTCGAAACGTAGGTACCGTTCTAGTGGTTCGTTCGCCCTAGGATGCCCGACAACAACCCACTGTAGAACGTCACTCCTTTACCGGGGACTTCGGGAGGATGAGTACTTTGGCTAAATTCGCAATTACGCTTTATATCTCACGGCATTATCTCACCGGAGTTTGCGGGCAGTGGAACGATACCGAGCGGCCGAGGGAGGGCGCAGTTGGCTTTGTCAGATAATGAGGAGCCAAGCCAACCTAAGCTCACCTTAAACTAACGATACCCAGACCCTAGGGAGCACCCAGGCTAGGCCATCCAAGCCACAAAGAGGTGCGAGGTGGGCGAGTTTAGAAGAGGCGAAGCGTTCCAGATCCCCGCCTACAAGGGAGACGAGGGAATTCACCTCGAGTTTGTAAGATGCTAATATAATATTATGACCATAGTGAATGCAGTAACATGCAAAGTGACAGCCCGCATACAGTATTCTCCTATCCAGGTTAAGTTTATATGTAACTCTATTAACAGAGAAGAGAAAACGAAGTCACATCCATCCATCCATTGGACCATGGGTGAGGCTACGCCTAAGATCGCTAGACTTTTAGCTGAGTTAGTGGGCGGGCAGGCGGGCAATGGTGATAGAGGGTCCGATGCCGACCTGCATTGCATTGCATTGGACTGATTGTAATTATTAATCATGCCTCAGGCAGAAGTCTCCGGCGCCGCCCCCATTCCCATCGAATCCATCCATTCCCATCCATGGTCAGGGCCCATTTCCAATCCAATTCCCAGATCAAGGCCAATCCTAAGCAAGACCCATCCATAGCCTGCCTGACCCAGACCCAGTCTCAGTCTCGGTCTCAAGGCCAGCAGCGTCATTCCTCTTGAGGCTCTTGTGTCTTCGTCCTCCCTTTTCTTCTTTACAACAGTGGTGTTGCTCCAAGCTCCCCTGTGACTTGCTTTCTCTCAACAGGGTACGGATACCTTAGCTTCGTCTACTCATCGGTCTCGACACTTATACCTATCTCGCTACGGACCGATACAAGGCCGCGACTTCAACAACGCGCAACAACAACCCCCTCGTGGATCTTTTGCCCGTCTCAATCAACATCAACCCGCAAACGTTCTCTCGCCTCCCAATTATTTATTTTGTCGAATATGGAAGCAAATCTCTAGTCGAACTCCCGCTAAAGCTGTTTCCGTCTCCACCCATCCAAACGTTTCCGATAACGTTACCGTCGCTATGCCGTCTCAAAAGACCTCCAATGGCCCCGGCCAGGTGAGCCATCGCCTGCGCAATTTCTTCCGCATGAACACTGGAGGTAGCACCGGCAGTGCTTCTAGCGATAAGGACAAGGAGAAGGAGAAGGAAAAGGGTTCGGCCGCCACCACTCCCGATCCCTCGAAATCCCGTCATACCAAGTTCTTTAGTAATACCGTCGGCCGTCTGCGCGCGCACACCGTCGCTAGTGAGGGCAATCAGCTGGAGGAAGCCATGAGTCCTACGGCACATGCAAACCCTTATTTTGCCCATCAAGGCCAACCAGGATTGCGTCACCACAATTCCGACTCCGTTCCCCCAAGCCCTCCCGATACACCGAGTCTCAAGGTCCAAGGCCCCGATGGTGCCCCTGCGAACGATCAAACTACCAGCGAAACCAAAGAGGAACTCGCCCGGAGACTTAGAAGAGTCGCCAGTGCACCCAATGCCCAGGGCCTGTTCTCCAAAAACGATCCCAACAATGAGCGTCCCGCAACTGCCGAGCTCGGCAAGGATCCTCTCCTCACAAGTTCAGGCGCATTGGGTCTTATAGAAACGGCCAAGGCTCTGGAGGCCGAGGATAAGGCCAAACACGCCAATTCTGACGATGTTCTTGCTGCTCTTCCTGCCCCTAATCTGGGCATGGCTTTCCGCCGCACCTATAGTTCCAATTCTATCAAGGTTCGAAACGTTGAAGTTAGCCCCTCTAGCTTTGACAAGATCAAGCTTATTGGAAAGGGAGATGTCGGAAAGGTGTATCTTGTGAGGGAGAAGAAGAGCAGCAGGCTTTATGCCATGAAGAGTATGTCCATCACTCAGGTTTACCATCGCGACAACGACTAACTAGCTACAGTACTAAGCAAGAAGGAAATGATCAAGCGCAACAAGATTAAGCGAGCTTTGGCAGAGCAGGAAATTCTTGCGACAAGTAACCATCCGTTCATTGTCACATTATACCACTCTTTCCAGTCAGAAGACTACCTATACCTGTGTATGGAGTACTGTAGTGGTGGTGAGTTCTTCCGCGCTCTGCAAACACGACCTGGAAAATGTATTCCTGAAGAGGATGCTCGATTCTACGCCGCCGAGGTGACAGCAGCACTGGAATACTTGCATCTTATGGGTTTCATTTACCGAGACCTGAAGCCTGAGAGTACGTTGAGAAGTCGTGCTTACAAATCTACCGCTGACCCTTTGTGATAGACATTCTCCTGCACCAATCGGGCCATATCATGCTTTCAGACTTCGACTTGTCCAAGCAGTCAGACCCTGGTGGCAAGCCGACCATGATCGTCGGCAAGAACGGAGCCCGTACCGACGCTCTTCCAACTATCGACACTCGTTCATGTATCGCTAACTTCCGCACAAACTCTTTTGTTGGCACAGAAGAGTACATTGCGCCAGAAGTGATTAAGGGCAGCGGTCACACAAGTGCGGTCGATTGGTGGACATTGGGTATCCTTATTTACGAAATGCTTTACGGCACAACGCCCTTCAAGGGAAAGAACCGAAATGCAACTTTCGCAAATATCCTTAGAGAGGATATTCCATTCCCCGACCATACTGGTGCACCACAAATCTCCAAGTAAGTCCTGGGTGAAAACTCACTATCCTACTGTTCTAACCAAGCCATAGCCTCTGCAAGTCTTTGATAAGGAAACTCCTCATCAAGGATGAGAATCGACGACTGGGCGCCCGAGCTGGTGCATCAGATATCAAGGCGCATCCATTCTTCAGAACGACACAATGGGCACTCATTCGGCACCAAAAACCACCGATCGTTCCTCACGCGGGCCGAGGAGTTGATACAGTCAACTTCCGAAACGTCAAGGAAAGCGAGAGTGTCGACTTGTCAGGATCAAGGGCGATGAACTTGAAGGGAGTTCCGCTAGACAGTGGACTGGCAACTCCTGGTGGTGAAATTGCCGATCCGTTCCTCGAGTTCAACAGTGTCACTCTGCATCACGATGGCGACGACGATCATCACCGTTGAGTTTGAGTTTTGAGTTTCTGGGTGCAACATTTGAGGTTCAGGAGTTCGAAATATTGTTATTGATAGTTGACCTCGATCATGGATTGGACATGTTGCCACACGTATACGCTTGGGGTTATGATCTGAGATTCTTGCACTGGGGCGTCTATTCTTTTATTGAGCGTCATTTAACACATACTTTGCACTCGACACTCCTTTGGACGATTGCTTGTGAGAGGGAGGGGCAGAGACGAACCACGAAAGGCAGAAGAGACAAGAGAAGCAGACAACGAAAGGGGCAGAAAACAGAAGCGGAGGGTAGAGAAACGAAAGAGACAAGAGAGAGGAAGTCTCAGCATCCTATGATTTTGCCGCTGTTAAAATGGCGTCTGGTCTGGCGTTTCGGGAAGAGCGGGAAAGAAGTCATGTTATGTAAAGTTACCATTCAACAAAGATGACGAGCCATGCACGAACGAAGGCTAGCTTATAGAACCACAGGGATGATCTTTTTTACGGTGTCTCGAGTGATAAGTTGAGGCAACGCACCAATATACTCAACTACAAGCCAGGTTGTGTCATGAGTCAGCCATAGATAAACAAGGTTCACCTATCTGACTTAACAGGTGTTTATGTAATATTTCTTTCACAGGTGAATACGTCGCGTGTTGACGTTCTTTCAAGGTCTGGGTCATCTGGGCTCCAGGACTCGGCACATGACCACACTTAGACACTTGCTGATGGAGGCGCAGGGGAACATCTGCCTAACTAAGACCCTTGAGGACCCCTAAAGTCTGAAATAAAAGGAGATTATACCTGCAAAATTATGGAGACAAAATGCCTTGAGAACTTCTCGCATGACGGTAGCTGTGTTCATGGGGTCGGCTAGAAGATAGTGCTCAGAGACTCAAAAGAGTGAAACTCCCCCAAATTCGAGTTGGTACGGTCTTAGAAACACTTTTGGAAACAGTTTTGGCTAGCTCGAGTCTCATTTGAATATCGAAACCAGCGGTTTGAGTCGCCCAGAAGAACAGAGAATAAGAGCCCCGATGTCACGACCATGCCCGGCTCCCGAGCCCCGGCACCGGACCCGGCGCTCATCGGATCGGGCCATTCCCGTCGCCGGAAGACCACAACTTTCCCGGCCGTATCTTCTCGAATGGAGCACACAAAACTGTCGACAGAAAGAATTACTCAATGTTGAAGAATTTCAAGAAGAGATGGTGACGGTGGAAAGGCCCGGTTGGCGGAAGTTGGCTATTGTAAGAGGCGAATGCGATATGGGCGTTCTTTTAGGCATGGAGTTGGATAGGAAAAGGGGAGGATGGGTTTGGGAGTTCCCTGAGACTGAGATAAGAAAACGGAAACCGGATGAGGAGGATGGTGAGACGAAAGAGAAAGATGACGATGACGAATCTGATGAGGATGAGGGGATCAGAATATGTCGTGCATCTCTCATGGTCAAGGATCAACTCCCTATTCTTCTCCTCGATGGTCTTCCATTTAGAATATCCTCGCGGCCTTATCGACCTTCAAGAGTACCAAGTAATATTCGTCCAGACGGCAAAACATTAGGTAAACGTCCTCCAAAGCGATCCGGCCTGGAAGACTCCCTCTGGCAAGCCCTTGTCGACATTCGCCCGGTAGAGGATCTAGTCGCAGAGCTCATCTACGATATGTGGCTCCAGAAACTCGACTCATTACCACCTCTTGGATCTGATTCTGTGGATGTTCAGTGGACTATCGCGCGAGCTCTTGAAACCAATGCAGATATCACAAGAAGCATGGAGCGCCGAGGAGAGTTCAGTACCATAACGTCGGCAGACTGGTCAAATCTTGCAGAACGTCTGCAAAGGCGCATACAACTTTCAGTGACCGTTGCTCTTCAGGCACATGCTCAAGAAGCTCAAGACGACCCCAAAGATTCCAACTCCAGAAGTCTAGATCGAATAGCATATCTAGGAGGTCTGTTGCTACCCCTGACAGTTGTATCAGGGATCTTGTCGATCGAGAGTTCATATGGTCCTGAGGGCAAATCATTTTGGGTGTTCTGGCTTGCATCGGGGCTTTCTTCCCTCCTTGCTATCCTCATCATTTATGCAGATCAATTGCGAACATTGGATGTATGGATGGAGGTTGCTGCAACTGAGATCCTGGACTTGGATCACAACAAAGGGTTCCAGGCGAACAGAACACCGCGCCGACGAGAATACCATAGCAGTGGTGATCCAGAGCGTGGGGAAGCAAAGTTGACGACAGCGTCGGATGGAGGCGTGTATGTTGTGCAGCATAGAGGAGATGGAACGAGAGGCAGAGCATGGAGAAGAGGAGAACTAGGTTGGGTTGGGGCGATGAAGAAGATGTCCGGATGGTATAGATGGAGGGGAAGTCCAGGGATGGAATTCAGGATGCCTGGTTGGGAGAGGAAGGTAAAGAACTTGGTATGGTGATAAGATATATGTCTCCAGACCTCTCAGGATAGACTGTACAGAGGCTATAAAAGACAGGGATTTGTATTCAATAGATACATCACGCCTTGCGTTTCATATTAAATAAGCTATCAAGATTTCACAGCAATTATGCCTCCGTCATATTCTCCATTTGTACACGCACGCAGCCAAAGCCATGCTTCATTCCTCATTTCAAACTTACACGCGATCCACGCTCGAACGACGTCCCCCAAGACCAATCTTTTCTTTGCCATCCATCCATGGCCGCAAGCATTCGGGAATTGTGACAGTCTTGGCCTCTTCATCCCATCCATTCTCCAGAATAGCTGCTATCACACGAGGAACAGCCAGGGCAGTACCATTGGAAGTCCAGGGGAAGGCGAGCTTGCCATCAATGCGTGTTCGTGTGCCGAGGCGGCGGGTTTGGTAGTCGGTACACATACTTGCTGATGTGACTTCACCCCAGTTGTCGCGACGGCTGGGAAAGAAAGCCTCCATGTCGATCTTACGGGTGGCTGATGCGCCGAGATCGTGGGAAGGCATAGAGAGAATACGGCAGTAAAGTCCAAGTGAGGACAGGATCTCGGTCTGCAAGTCGAGCATCTCGTCAAAGAGTTCTTGAGCGACATCCTCATCCGGTGCTGTCCATGCGAACATTTCCACCTTGGTGAACTCGTGTACTCGGTATAGACCCTTGGTGTCGGCACCACGGGCTCCGGCTTCTGCGCGATAGCAGCGAGAGACGGCAACTCGCTTGAGAGGTAGGTCTTCGGAATCAAGGGTAGTGTTGGCCTTCATTCCTGCAAGGGCGATCTCAGATGTTCCGGTAAGGCACATCTCGGGAACACCCCGCTCAGCATCTTCAGCTGACTGGGCGATGGTGTAGACTTGTTGCTCTCCATTCAGGTCGCGCGGCTGGAATCCACAGGCAGCTCCAATGTGACTGTAGACCATGCTGGGGGGTGATACTTGTGTCCAACCATGACGAGTTGCAACAGCGAGGGCATATTGAACCAAGGCTTGCTCCAGTTGAGCAGCCTCACCAAGAAGATAATACCAACCCCAACCAGAAGCAGTAGCAGCGCCAGCAAAGTCAAAGATACCAAGCTCAGAACCAATGTGAACATGAGATCGCCAGATTTTATCCTCAGGTGATTCCTCAAAAGTGGGTGGGTCGTTAATGTAGCTCATAACCTCAAAATCGCTTCCCTTTGGAGTATCAGGATGAGTGAGATTAGGTAACTCGAGCGCCAACTCCTCCATTTGCGTAACAGCCTGCGATTCTCCCTTTTCAATCGCCGAAAGATCCTGTTTGAGCTGTCGCGCCTCCTCCTGGATCTGCTCACGGGTCAGTTGGCGCACTTCCTTGAGATCCTCATCATCGCTGCTCGTCGCCGGGTTCGCAAGCTGTCTCCTCAACAAATTCGACCTCTCCCGCAAAGCGCGACCCTGCCGCTGAAGATCCTGCCATCTCGCATGAAGTTCTAGAATTTTAGCTGGGTTTTGCGCCTGATTGCGATAATTGCGCTCCACGCATGTCTGCTGATAAAGTTCTGCGTGTTGTCTGATGTGCTTGATATCGACGATGGGTTTTGGCGCTGAAGGAGGCCGCTTCACATCTGCGAAACTGCGAGCCAATAGTGGATTGAGCCTCGGGTGTAGAGCGCGACGCCGTATGCGCGATAATGTCCTGTTCATGGTGGATGTTGAATTGGTGAGCAGCTCATATAAAGCATGACTGAGGTACTAAACTAGACTGCCTGATCAGCGAGTTTGGAGCTTGACGTCGGCTGCCGAAGCTTAACAGTGGAGAGCTTGCTTAATGCAATTACCCGAGCGAATAGACTACGGACCATCACGGAATGGGACATCAACTTGCAAGTATTCATTCATCCATTCTTGGCAAATAGACAAACATTGCAAGCAATTGGGCCAATTATGTTGATCTCATCGTATATCGGGTATTTGGTTGCCTACCAACCCAGCCTACCTCATCCAGTTCTATGTCCACATCACCAACATATTCCTCATTTCATGTCATGATATCTCTCAACGTTGAACCTCCTACAGGTAACCCCATACACCTAGAGTCCAGTTTCCGTGATGCCCTCCGCCTCCCCGAGCATATCCTCCTGCTTGCACGCTCTGTCTGTGTTGTGCCTTGAAGTCCACTTCGCTAGGTCGAGAAGCTCCATTGGCGCCTTGTAGGAGCCACGACTCGCGATCAATAATCGCCATGGCGGGAATCTTCAACTGACAGAGTAGGCTGCCTCCAATCCAAGGCCCAAGAGTATGGATCACTCGGATCTGGCCCTTGAATTGTGGAATCGTGGCCCGCTGTCGTACAACCTTGGCTTCTATGGGGTCGTGCTCTGGCTTTGAATCGGCTGCGTTCTTGGGAGATTTGTGTTGTTCGGCTTCACCTGGTGACGAGGATGGTGAGCCTTCTGTAGGAGAAGCGGTGCTGGGCTGCTGATGGATTCTAGCACTATTGCGATGCTTGTCCACAACCTTTCCGAACACTGGCTCCCATCCCCTCTTGTTGACGATAGCTGTGAGATCGTCGATAATTCGTTGCTTGATGCCCAAGATATTGGAACATCCTCCTGTGAACATTATGCGTGACATGCAGATTGCTCGTACATCCAGTGGTAGTTGTAAAAGATGTCT
Organism: Fusarium secorum; assembly: GCA_013363185.1. Lineage (NCBI taxonomy): Eukaryota > Fungi > Ascomycota > Sordariomycetes > Hypocreales > Nectriaceae > Fusarium > Fusarium secorum. Next base: position 9,101 of record JABEEM010003644.1, on the reverse strand, counting down.
ATACAATAGCAGGTGCAGCGGTAATTCATCATCGTCAAATGTCGCTCGGTCTGCTGAAGGGTCGAAGAAGGTATCGTCGCAGACCTCAGCAAGCTTCTCAAAGGGAAGCTCCACTGTCAATGGGCGACGACTTGTGTTGATGGGTATTTGGGCGACCCCTGTTGGAACACCAGCTTGCGCCGACTCAGCTTCGATCTCTTCTTGCTCGTCAACTGTTTCAAGCTGGGTCGACTGCCTTTGAGATGATCGAAATTCTGATGGCTTGCACCACATCAAACGACACATGATGTCTTCGCATTCCTCAAAGCCTAGCGCTCTTTGTTTGGCGACATCATGTTCTCCTGGTATCAATGGTTCAATGGTTTTGTAAAGTGTGTCTAAAAGTGCTCTGCCACCTCGGACTGTACGTGTTGTCTTGACTTCCCGGTATTCATAGACACTGGTGATGACAGTTTCTGCCCAGCCCATATCTATCACCAAGGCGGATCTGACACCTGCTGAGATGGCCGACATGGAGGGTGTTGACATGAGAGAGATAGTTGGTGACTGAAATCTGCTGAACAGCGTATCCAAGGTGGCTGTCAACAGTGGCAGAGGTACTCCAGAGTCTAAGACCAGCCCCAGTCTTCGTGGTCTGGAATCGATGAGCAAGTATCTGTATGCATGTAAGCAACTATCCCTTGTGAGGTTCATCCAAGACAAACTTTGAGAAAGCATCATGTAGCACACGCTCCAGCTTGTCCTGATATAGGCCAAGCTCTATATCTCTTAAATCATATCGCCAAAACTCATGTTCCTTTGACCATTGCAAGCCAGGTGACCGTTTCAGTTGCTGCCATCCTCTGAAGTCTCCAGCCCGCCTTTGATCTTCAGGGCTGCATTGAAGAACCACTCTCGGAGATGTGTCGCCCGCAAATCCCACTCTGATATGGCGTGAGCCTAGCTCAACAACGATGAACTCGTCATCGGCACGGATAGTCGATGGTGAGCCATAGGATGAAATAACAGACGAGCGATTCGGGGTATGTGGAGTCGACGGACTTGGCCCCTGAGGAGGACCTCCACGGATACTAGCCACGCTTCTATGAGCAAGTGTAGATCCAGCGCCAGAGGCCATCGCGAGTGAGATGAGATCTTCTGTGTTTCCTGCTTCTTCCCTTTGTTCGATGTTGGCGATGAGATGCCCTGGTCAGGGCGTAGCCATGTAACTTAACTTAACGCTGGTTGGTTGAATGGGTTATTTGAAGTCGGCGTTTCTAGCGCCGATCTGCCGCCTTCAGTGGCTAAGAAAACAGTGGTCTCTGGTAACCGCAGCGACGTGGGGCAACCTTGGACCGTGAACTTCAACCTACATCATCGACTATTGAATCAGGAGAGTTTGAAGCGGATTGCTTCAAGATCTTTCTGATGTCCAAATGGGTATCAAAGGGTGAGAATCGTGTGTTATATACTGCGAAAAACCAGGCTAATATCTTCAGGATCTACCAGGAGGTGGGCGAAGGCGAACGAGTGGCCTTACTGAAACTCGCCGCCGAGTCACTAGAGAAGCAGGGACGGCCTTTACGAATAGCGATTGATATTGCGATTTGGCAATTTCAAAATCAGGCGGCGCAAGGTATACCACAGCCACTGAGATACCGAAGCGCTTCTCTAACAACGGTCAGGCGGCACGAATCCAGAAATTCGAACTCTATTCTACCGACTCGTTCGTCTACTGGCATGTCCAGTCGAGCCTATCTTTGTTTTCGACGGTCCATACAAGCCTGCGGTCAAGCGAAACAAGAAATCAGGTCGAGGCGACTCCTTCGCCAATGCACAAGCGAAACGGTTAATTCGACTATTCGGCTGCAACACCCACGATGCGCCAGGAGAAGCTGAGGCGGAGTGCGCTCTGCTGCAGAAACATGGCGTCGTAGACATGGTTCTCACAGAAGACGTTGACGCTCTGATGTTTGGATGCACCAAAATGCTGCGTCAGTGGTCACCGGCATCAAAACGCGACACAACACCGACGCATGTCTCTCTGTTCGATACGCAGAAGATGAAACTTGATCAACATGGCTTGGATCGCGAAGGCATGGTTCTTGTTGCTTTGATGAGCGGCGGCGACTACGACCCTAATGGGCTCCCCGGCTGTGGAATCAAAGTGGCTGTTGAGGCTGCCAAGGCTGGCTTTGGCCGAGATCTCTGCCGGTTGAAGGCAGTGGATAAAGAAGGAACAGCGGCTTGGAGAAATTCTTTGATACATGAGCTTCGCACCAACGAGAGTGGTCATTTCAAGAGGAAGAACAAGGCCTTGGCGATACCGGAAACCTTCCCAGACTTCAAGGTTCTACGCTACTACACACATCCTGTTGTGTCTCCCGGGGAAAGTATAGACGAGATCCGAGAGAAGGTTCATCTGAAAAGAGAGATCCAGTTTGAAGACCTAAGAGAGTTTACGAGAGAGGTCTTTGGCTGGGATTACCGAGTTGGCGCTCTCAAGTTCATCAAGGTGCTTTCTCATGCAGTACTTGTCCAGAAGTTGCAGGCTCTAGAAGGACATGGCAACGCAGACTACGTCAAAGGGATCGCAGGGTTTAGGTCCGATCTCAAGAATGACTTGGTGTCACAAGTTCGCATACAGCACATTCCGAGCGAAATTGTGCCCATCGATCTGTCCAAAGAGGAAGATGAAAAGATAGTGCAAGCTCGAGGTGGACTGGCACTGAACAGCGATGACGAAATCGATGACGCAGAGAACATCGAGGAATCCACGGCGAAACGGCAGCCGGCTCCTTTTAACCCTTCAGGGCGGCAAGGTGTTTGGGCATTGGAAATATTGGCAAAGTCGAGGATCCCAGAGGTGTTTGCAGACGCTCAGGTGGTGCAAAAGGCTGCGGAGAAGAAGAAACAGCAAGCAAAGGGACCAAAAACGAAAGCAACAAGATCCAAGCCTGGTCCGAAGACGGGGATGCCTGCTGGCGCGCTTAACAAGTTTGTGCGAGCAAGCAAACCTCATACTGTCTCTACAGTGACTTCTAAGGCGTTGTCTAAAGAGGGCGAAATAATCACCTCGCCGATCCGACCGACAACATCCCGCCGCTTGCGAATTCCGTCACCTCTGGAACCAAGTAAGCAATCTGCGTCGACCTCGGGTAGCACCGTCAGGCAGACAAAAACCCCTTGGACACTTGCCAGCTCACAGGTGACTCCTAGGACAAGAAAGCCTGCAAATGAACAGCAAGCGATTATCATCACATCTAGCCCGCCCTGTGCAGCAGACTCGTCTCCCCCTTCGCCCTCGCCACGGCCAAGGACTCGTGTGCCTGCCTCTCGCGACTTACCTGACCCGATGTGTGCGATTCCTACGTCAAGTGGTTCTCCGCAAAGGCTGAAAGACTCGGCGTCGAACGCGAGACGTGCCAAACCACCGACTTCTTCTCAGTCATCTCAACCTCCCAAGATGAAACAGATGTCCATGGACATGTTCACGAAAAAATCCAAGAACACGAGTTCCTCTCAGGCTCCTGTTTCAAAATCTTTACTCCCAGCTTCCAAACAACACCTGCCAAGATCTCAAGCGAGCTTCGATGATGACTTTGATAGTGACTCGTCAACCGATCTTGCTCCCCTCTCCTCGCTCATTTCGCGCTCCTCTGCATCCCCTAACAAACGACAACAATCATTCTTACCACCAGATCGAAACGCAACCCCAAGCCCTGCTCCTGCGCGGAAGAAGAAGTTACTCATCCCAAAGGCCAGTGCCATGGGTTTCTACGAAGAGGTGGAGGTCGACGCCGAAGAGCGCGACGAGCTGATGGCTAGGGAGACAGCAGCTCTAGAGCGCAGAGGAGTTAAGGCTAAGATTTTTCGGACGAGCGATGTTGGATTTATAGACCTGACGCAGGATGATTAAGGGCATATATACGCGAAACAGCATGGGCACGGCGTTTTCAGGCTCGATTTTAGGCATTACATAGCGGATAGCATATTCACGAACCATCACCTCGGGCATCGTTACGAAGAATCGACATCAATATACTCATTAACACAATTTGCCGAAACTATTCAGACATTAGACAAGCGCGTAAAAAAGTTAATTTACGTATACTTTCATGCGCAAAACTGGTTTACTCTGGCGGTTCCTCATGTCGTTTGTGGGACCTGGCAGTAAATACAGGGTAACTGAAAAGTTGAGCCTAGACATAGATGCAGAACGTTCATTGTGGTCAGCTGCTGTTTCTACTAATGGGCGCATCTATATCTGAATGATCTGACGTTACGGCAAGGAGTCACGAAATAATTTAAAATTGAAATAAACTAGAGCTTCAGAGATAACCTCAAATCGTTTATCACCATCAGGTACATTAGAATTATGAATGAAGACACTAACAGCCCTACGAGATGCTATTTCTAACTCTGGCGCTTACACCTGGTTGGTCAAAAATAGCATCGCGGCTAAGGCTCCGTTTGACAGAGCACAAGCGCCTGGCTGGATCTTTGGCCTAGCAATAAGCGACCCTAGCATACGAAAACGAGATCCGGCTTGTTTTTGGGGGCTTGCTTGAGTGAGCTGAAAGATGAGAGAAACTTTTCAGAAGTTAGCCGCGAGTTGGAGTCAGATTCCAGCATTTGTTTAGATGCTGGACTCCCTCATAGATTGTTTATTTGAGCCTTTACCATACAGGATACAGAACCAGCGTATTCCTTTAACAATTATATCCCTATCCTGTATTAGCAGTGCTGTTTATGTTTGTCTGAATAAACTAGTGAACCAATTCTTTGCACATTTGATGACCCCAGCTCTCTTTTATTCCATCCATCATGAAGCCTCTGGTCTCCTGTATTTCAGTGGAGACCATTTCCTTGGCCACTTAGCATTGGTCTTGAGGCCCACTTAACTAGAGCCCCGACTCGTAGTGCAAGGCCTGAAACAACGTTTCGACACAGCACAGCCAATCGTGCTCCATCTCAACCCCGGTCTTGAGATTCAAATATAACAAACCATCCAGCGATGGCGCCCAACATTCAAGACGACAGCGCTTGCGGATGAAATCGCACGAGCACCAGACTTAGGCGCTGACCTGGGTCGACTGGTCTGAGTCGCTGCGACCTGTTGCTACCCATCGGGGCCCTCCACACAGGGCAAGGAACCGCTGAAACCGAGTCTGAATAGCAGCAGCTCGCGGCCAGATACAGCGGCCATGACACGGCAGCACTGATGGTTCTCTGTGTTTCTGACACTATTAACTGCCCGAGTGGAGCCCAGCATCAGACTAAATCGTTGACGCGATTCGATGCGGGAAACGATCGAATCGTGAGTCGCCTCCCCTTTGGTTGGCTCTCCAGCTTCATATCCATGCCATGACGAGAAACCATGGCTTCGCTTGGTCGATGGTGCATGCAGGGGCCAACCAAAAGTTTGTTCTGCATGTTGCATCGTTTCCAACAAAGAGTGTGACTGATGTGTGCATATGCAGTTGCTCTTAAAGTCTGCCTGTGCCAGCTGTTCAGGTGGCAAACCCCTCCCCATTTTCCTATTGTTCTTCGTTCACTCAAAGCCCAACAATGGTGTTCAATCACCTTCATTGACCTATTTTTCCTATCATTAAACCTTCTCTTCTTTGACTTCCTCTTGTTCACCTATTGATTCCTCGGACTGGTTCCACTATCACATACACTTTCTCATTTGTGCAAGCTTCGACTCACTTATAAACCAACTCACTGATAACTTTCACTTACACCCGACAAACTTCACTTCACTGTCGTGACTATATCTTCGATTCAAAAGTTTCTACACAACTCAAATATCACACTTTACTACTTCAAAGTAAGTCCTTGAGCTGCCTACCTTAGGTATACCATGAAAGTCCTCGTCTAACCACTTCCCCTAGCCTTCTTCCTTCCTTATCAAAACTTCATCTCGATAAATTCTCGACCTTCAGTCGTAACTCAACAACATTTCATTCATTTCTACCTACCAACTACGCCATCGCCCGTCATGCTCGGAGTTAGTCAGCGAGCCTGGGGCCCAGGCATGATCGTCCTCCAAATCCTACGTGTTTTCACGATCATCAGCCTCCTGACCGCCGCTGCCTCTTGTTGGGTCCTCATCATCAAGATCGACACTTCCAAAGGCTGGTTCTTTTTCGAGGCTCTCTCTCTCGCGATGATGAGTTCAGCCAACATATTCCTCGTCATTTCCGAGTTGCCCTTCTGCAGAGCGTATTTCGCCAACCATTGGCCCGTGTTCTCCGATGAACATGGCCTCTTTTGGCTTGGAATCGCTCTGATACTGATTGGGACGAACCTCCTCGGCAAGCTCAACTCGTCGGACAATAGTAGCGATGATTTGGGTCTTCCCTTTTGGCGACTTATCGTGTCCGCTGGCATCTTGACCTCCACCTTTGGCGTTACGAACCTCATCTGCACTTTCGCCTTCCGAGGTGTTAACGTCAATGCTCGCAAGATTCGGTCCAATGGATCCCTCGCGGACGATGAATCGCTCGGCAAACCCCAGTCTAACTACAGCGCATCATTTACTAATGAAGATCGACCTCAGAATACTTTCAAGAGATTCTTTTGGGACAGGAAGAACGAGTCCGCACCCCGACGACCTACCATAAGTCAGCCTATCACTCGTGAGCGTGACCTTGAGCGCAATGCCCCTCCTCCCCCTCACTACGAGCATCAAGAACCCTCTTCCCTCAGCCGGCAGTCACACGACTCTGGCGAAGACCGCCGCAGTCCTATCGTCCCCGAAGTTCGTCGCCCAGATACAGCCCTGCACCCGATGAATATTCGCCCGCATAGCCCGAGCATGTACTCGGAGGCGCACATGTCTCGATTCTAGGAAGAATTGGCGCGCAAATAGGAGAAAGCGCGTCAAGTAGCGGAGGACAAGACGCAATCGGCACAGGCCGCGAAGACGGTCAACGAGGCTGTGAAGAACAAGGAGATTGTGCAGTGCAACTCGGAAAGTTGTAACTGTAAAGGTTGCGTGCGTGAAGGAAAAAAGGTAGAAGGGCGTTAAGGCATTAGGAGTCAGCGATACCACGTTTTGGATTTATGGCTTTCGTTATTTGTTTGCTAGCATGGATACCATCTTGTCAAACTTTCTTTATCACCAGTTCAACAAATCATATTCAAACTCAATTGTGTTTCTGAGATTAACATTCATGAGGCTCATGTACTTATGCAGAGACTTGTTTCTTCTTAACCCACTGTTTCTCAAGTTATGAACAGGCCTTACTTATATCAAAGTGACTATGTAGTACTGTAGAGAGTCGAAGTTTCAAGAGGCCTTTGTGGAACTTCTATTAGTTTAAGTTCACAATTGGAGGTCTTAAAGTTCAGAGCCCTTGGGGCATACACGATAACCTCGTGGCGTAGCACGCACGTTGCCCGACTCTATTTGTCAGCCGATAAGGAACAAATGAAGGCCTGAGGGAGTAAAGCCAGAAAACCGTAAATTTAAAGGCGGCCTGACATCCATTACATGCTGTTCATTTTCCTTCCCTCTTCTTATTTCAGATGCATCCTACCTTGTTTCTCAGTAGTCAACACAAAGAACTCACAACCCTTGGGCAACAATAAAGAATTTTGGTACAAAAATAGATCAAGGAGTAGCTGTGCATTCAGGGGAACTGTTTTATAAGCTGGCTTCTTTCCTTGGCCTTTTCTATTCAGGAGAAACCAGTCTCTTTGTTGCTTTTTTCTTGCATTTGAATCGCGACCATACCTGATCTATTGTTGAGTGGAGCCTCAGGCATCCGCAATTGTTGTTCCAGACCCGACGCCAGCGGGTTCTGTAGCCTATCGCTACTAAGCTTGACCTGTGCCTAGCCCAATCATCACCATCACCATCACTTTACCTCACACGACCAGTTGCGCTCGTCTCCATCACCGCTATCATGTCTGGAGACTCTGCTGAGGTGGCGGAGGATTACCGCATAGCCCTGGAGGATCTGTCCTCTAACATGCGCTTCGAGATTAGCAACCTGACAGTCATTGCTCGTGAGAATACTGAACATGCCCTAGCTATCGCCGAAGTTTTGCAACAACACATCCTCAAGGCAAGTTAGAATCCTGATGCGCAATATGAATGCGCACAAACAGTTAAATCCGAGCCAATGCTAATTTCCGCGTAGGCGCCACCGAACAAGAAACTTCCAGCTCTGTATGTACTCGACTCGATCGTGAAAAATGTTGGCACACCATACACTCTCTACTTTGGCCGCAATCTGTTCAAGACCTTTATGGAATCTTATGCAGTAGTCGATCAACCAGTTCGTCGAAAAATGGAGGAGATGCTTAGAACGTGGAAGGAGCCTGTTCCTGGGTCAATGGACAGCAGGCCCGTCTTTTCGCACGAGTTGGTGCGTCCTATTGAGAATGCACTCTTGAAGGCACGCGCCGTAAGCATGCCCCAAGCGGGAATGATGCCTGGGCGACCGCGATCTGCCGTGCCTCATCGTGATACTCCGACACCGCCTGGGACGAGATACCCTCCAGGCCATCCAGCCCAGCAATACACTTCAAATGGAGGACAGTCATTGAGCAATGACATTCGGAATCTAATTGTTGCCACGCAGGCGGAAGCCTCGCGCAATCCCCAAAATGTTGATGTTCAGACTAGATTAAGAGCACTTCATGAGCTGCAGGGCGTTGTGAACAGCACTAGCTTGCCTCCGGATCAGCTTGAGCTCATTAAGAGACGAGTAACTGAACTTGCTGCCGTAAACATGATGGCGCCTCTGACTCAAAGGCCTGCACCTACTCCTCCTGTGCCCGTTCAAGCACGCCCTATGCCTCCAGTGTCCGTAGCCCTTCCTCCGTCTGCAGCTCCGGCTCCGGCGCAAGAAGGTGTGACGCTTGATGCGCTCTTTGGCCCGGGAGCCTTGGCCGCCTTGATGGCAAGAAAGTCGGCTACACCTTCGAGCTCAACACCGACTCCTCAGCCTCCTCAGGTTCGTCCTGAACCGCCAAAGCTACCTATGCCAAACATGTCTGCAATGCCGGCCATGGCCCCTATGCCAGCAATGTCGATACCTACGATACCTGGGATGACTCCAATGCCTGCGATGTCCCAGACACCAACACCAGCACCAGCACCAGCA
>JABEEM010003643.1:0-17659 GCA_013363185.1 Fusarium secorum | reverse complement strand
AAAGATGCAGTCGATTTGATAGCCTCACCTTCAAGAAAACAGCGTGGAAAGCAGAAAGCGTTGTCTGTTGATGATGATGAATTGGATATCGATGAAAGTGAAGATGATGAAGAGATTGAAGAAGAAGAAGAAGAAGAAGAAGAAGAAGAAGAAGAAGAAGAAGAAGAAGAAGAAGAAGAAGAAGAAGAAGAGATGATGAGTGATCCTTTCGTTCATGTAGTCATAAACCCGGCCCGGATGTTTCAATCTTGCCGACCGAGGTAGATTATAAATGTTGAAACTTAGCGCGCAGCACCAGCGCAAATCAGGCATTACGCCCGCGGATAGGGCTCCAAAACATGCGAAACTCTGAGCGGACTTGCGGACAATCAAGTCACACTAAGGCCATATTGCATCAACAGCCGTGCGGGGGTTATGCGGTGAATCTGTTGACAGCGAGGTATATAAATGCGCCAAGTATCCACACGATAGAATCAGTTCTAGTTATTCTCATCATCTAGACAACATCTAACAAAATGGCCCCTCTCGATAACCCCGCTATCCCCAAAGGCTCTCTAGTCCTCGTGACTGGAGTCAACGGGCTTCTCGGCTCTCATGTCGCCAAACAATTCCTCGAGTATGGCTACAAGGTCCGCGGTACTGTTCGCGATGTCGAGAAGAACGCGTGGCTCACAGCTGCATTTGATAAACAATATGGCCAAGGAAATTTTGAGCTCGTTGCGGTGGCAGACTTGACAGATGAGAAGGCTTTGACTGAGGCCGCCAAGGGTAGGAACCAGTCTTTTACGCCGATAGAGGGATGGAAGACTAATACAAGTACTACAGGGACCGCTGTCATTGCACATACCGCCTCAATCATGACTATGGACGCTGATCCTAATAATGTTATTCCTGCCGTCATCAACTTCGCCGTCGCGGCAATCAAGGCTGCTTATGCAGAGCCCAGCGTGAAGCGATTCGTCTTCACTTCATCATCTTCCGCGGCCGTCGTCTCTGAGCGCGATGTCCCGGGTGTCAAGGTCACCGAAGAGAGCTGGTCTGAAGATGCGATCAAGAAGGCTTGGGCTGATCCTCCTTACACCCTTGACCGACGTGGTGTTGTGTATGCGGCAAGCAAAGCCCAGGCAGAACAGGCTATCTGGAAGTATCACAAAGAACACCGAAGCGAGAAGCCTGAATTAGTCGTTAACACCGGTAAGATATCCAACAGAAATGTTTCTTGCTACCACTGACTGACTGATAATAGTCCTTCCCAACTTCAATTGGGGACCTTCTATTGATCCCGTGAACCAGGGATACCCTAGTAGCTCTGGCCTACCAGTGCTGCTCTTCAAGGGCCAAGTAACACCAGTCCACAGCTTTCTCGCCCCTCGTAAGTCTCGAGCATCACTTGAAAATGATTATTCACTGATATTGGTATAGAATATTACATTGATGTCCAGGACACCGGCCGACTTCATGTTGCAGCTGCTGTCTTCGATCATGTGAAGGAACAGCGTATCTTTGGCTTCGCCGGTCGCTTCAGCTGGGACGCTATACTCGATATCCTCAGAAAGAACTTTCCCAACAGGACATTCCCAGAGAACTTCTCAGGCGGAGAGGACCCTAACGAGATCGAGCCAAGAGATAAGGCTGAGCAACTTCTTAAGGATCTGGGCCGACCTGGTTGGACAAGCTTGGAGGAGTCTATTCTATCTAACGTCAAAGAGGTTGCAAAGGCAGAGGAGGATCCCAAGCTTTAGGATTAATAAACCTGGCATAATAACTCACTTTTATAAAGTAGTTTAATTAAATTTCAGCCCGGCAGGCAGACGTTAATAAAACGGTCGAGCCATCGGACCCAAAAAAAAGTCAATTCTGTCTCAACTATGATATACCGTCACCAAACACAAGTATATATGCCACAGATAAAAATGCAAAAAGAATGACCTGCGTATCGCAGGTGGCTGGATCTCTCCCGCCGGGAATTGAACCCGGGTCTCAAGCGTGACAAGCTTGCATACTGACCACTATACTACGGAAGATAACAGGCTAGAGCCTGCTGTAGTGGGTTGTGGTAGATGGCGACGTCATGGCGTATATAAAGATAAGAACAGGTTCACGCTAAGCTCCAGTGGATAGATCCAGAATAAGCTTAACCTACACCAGATGAAACGTCTCGACAGCCACCTCTCTATCCTCAACCTTCCTCTTGATATACATATCCGTGATTCCATAAGCCATGCAAGGTCCAACGTATTCATAATCATCTCCACGCTTCCGCAACAAAACAATGTCCTCATATCCATCTATAATGCAGATGACATCTCCAACCTTACAGTTCTGTGGCCCCATCCCCAAATATCCAGCGTCCGTCTCAAACAATCTAGTATGATAGTTTCGCTTCATCATAAACACCTGTTGAGCATCAACGTCAAACATCCTCGCTCTCAGTTCATCAGGCCCGCCTAACCATGGCGAAATGCACCCCATCATTTCAGGATTGTTTCCTCCGTCTTGAACTATCATTACAGAGAGACCGTCAGCTTCAGGTGTCTGGAAGTATTTTGTAACGCCTCGTGGTCGATCACTCTCTGGAATTCGGAGGTCTAGTCGCTTCGTGAAGTTAAGCAATAGCAACATGCTCAGTGTATCCAGTGTTAGTTTCTGCATTCTCGCAACTACTAGAAATAGTGCCCAAATTGAAGGAATCTTAGTTGGATAGAATGGTATACGCGTGATGTAGTCTTGTATCCAATCGGCAAGACTACCTCCCTTCTGGAGGTTCTGAATCTCCGGGTTACCGCCAACCTTCATCAACGTCTGCAACTTCACGCCGGATAAGTGTAACTTGGCATCCGAGATACTTGGCCTTGGAATGTCAGGGGCGAGACGAGCAAGGTTGAACTCTCCATCAAATATCAGTGTCGGATTATCAGTTGCTCTTGATGGAAATTGCGGTGCCCATGATGGCAACCCAAGAGGATCCCGGAAAACACCAGAGCCAGCATCTCGTAGAAATTGCAGTTCTCTCTTGTCGCTGTTCCCGATTATGTCGAGTACTGCCGTGCAGTAGTCTACGTAAACATCTCTGACGCTCTTGGTGTAGTCTGGGCTGAGGGGTAATGAGCTGAGGCCTAGGAGGCCATAGATATGATCTTTCGGATCCGTTGCTTCAAGTGTGCCACCAAAGACAGAAAGTTGAACCGCCATCCGTTGCTGCTCTTCTTGGCTCTCTGTAAGTCTTTCCCTATACATAGTCTTGGCAATATCAAAGCGCAAAATGTTTCGCAGCTGGATAAAACCGGTACCCTTGGGTGGGCAAAACTTCATCCAAATATGGCTTGGGATAAAGTTTGGTTTCGTAGCTTGTTTCTCAGTCAGTTTGAGAGAAAGGATCTCGAACATGCGGCACACATTCATGAGAGAGCTGTACTCGATGCAGACTCGTGGGGCAATGTAGAACAATGTTGAGGCCAGGACGTTCTCCTGCAAGATCCAGACGCGTCGCCAGTAGGGAAGTAGTGCGAGATCATCAAGCGATGCCCAGAATTTGTCACATTCGGGTTCTTTTGTAAGGCCACAAGTTCTCAACCATTCGAGATCCATCAGGTTATCAACCTCCCACTTTGCCGTCCTGAAGGCTTTACTTAAGACCATAATGGTAGTGATAGCTCTCAAGATTTTATCACTCTCTTCGGAACCTAGCCACCCGAGTACAAGATCAGCTGATGGGTAGATGTCGCGCATGAGCTTGACTTGCTCAGTCCGTTCTGCAGAGTCGGCTTGGTTTATACAAACAGCGTCGACCCAGATTCTGAACTTGGACTGATCTCTATCGGGAAACTCGTATTGCCAATAGCCTCGAACTTCCTTCAGTGCACGAGCGAGGCTTTTTGAAACAGGAACATCGACGCCATCGATGTTGATGTTGGCCCTGTCAGCTGCATTTCCCCATACATAGGATAATGCCGCAAAGCGTAGTTGTTTGCTGAAAGTGACTGTGTGCAATTTACATGAGACGATATCTTTGTCCTCAACTACCTCCAGTAGCCTTATCTCGGGTTTTGAGGTGTCGAGCGGGGTTTTATACAGGTCTTTAGTGGACATATTGGCGAAAATGGATCAAGAAGCACTGGATAAGGGACCAGCATTAAAGTACTATACGGTGAGCTGATGCCCGTTAAGTTATTTTAGGCGACATGGAGAGAAATTGTAGTCCAGAGGGGCAGTGCCGGAAAGCTGGAAGGTCAAAATACAATGGGCTATGATGAGGCTTTGGGTGCGCCTGACAGAATGCCTTCTGGCGCTTAGCACTATTAAGCACGTCTTGCGACCAATGAAACGACCTTGAAAATTTGGGAGCTGCATGACGGGCAATCGGAAGGCATTTTCTGAGACATTCATTTAGAAATTATTTATTAAGAAAAGATCGCACATCGGTGCGTCAAAAATGAGTAGAGTCAATTTCGCCTTGCAGGGTATCCTTTTTCCACTTTTCCAAATGAACAAGACAGTCTAAGAGCTATGAAAGTCGGGCAAAGCACTAAACAACGAATAATCATAACAAACAGGATCCAGAAAGAGAGGATCAAATCTTGACAATCCCGAGTCTGCGTTCCCGCGCGCCGGCGATACTAAGGTTAGATCCCCTCCCTGGTCAGATGTTGTAGGTATCGAAGAAGATGAGTTGGGTATTGTCTGCGATAAAGGCAGTGCATTCATCCTATCCATGGCATCGGCGATGAGTTCTGAAGCGCAGGAGCGAAGACGGTCGTATTCTGCTTCTGCCATGCGCCACATGCGCCGGGCGCTCTTGAGGCATCCGAGAACGAGGGTGACGCGGTTGTAGTGGTGCTCAAAGCATTCGTCGGGATGGCCTTGAGAAGTTGCTATCTGAATGAAGCCGCATAGCGCCAGCGCTGGAATGACAAACGGTGTATGCTTTGGGACATTGGGACAGAGCGATATACAATCTGATATCCTTCTTGAAGCGTCGGTTGCTTTGATACCTTGAATTAAACTTGTTGATGATGAAAGAGGATGGTTCTGGCCAATAGGCAGGAAAGGATCCTTGATGTCTGCTAGCAGCGGGTACAAATTGCTGCGCGGGAGATGTAATAGCATGCTGGCCAAGGCTATGATCATATGTGCCTGAAACATCATCTCATCTATGTTACCATACGAATCAACGATCTCCAACTTTCCGGAAGGCAGATGATTCGACCAGCTCAGAAGAGCATTTTCAATGGACTGCGTATGATCATGGCTAGTGTTCTTCAACTGATTGAGTAACAAGACACGTCCTAGGATCGTGGCAGCTTCAATGCGATAGCTGAATGAGGAGAAAGCAACGTCGCCAGTCGAGAGTACCCGCCTCTTGAACTCAAGAACATGATGTGATGGAGGAATATCCAGTCGGCCATTATAAAATGCTTCTTCGCATGGTAAAAGAACCTTCGGTGGGATACTGCTGCATCGGAGAATCATGGTCTTGGGAGGGATCGCCATGGAGATGTCGGTGACATAAATCTCCCACCAAGTTCTCCTCAAACTCTCGGCCTCAATAGGATTGTCGAGTTGTCTTGATGACGCAAAATCTTCGCGGTGCATGCCCAAGTCCATGGCCATTTGTGTGCATTGGCCGAACGTTCTGTTTGCGGTATCGAGATCGCGACTGAAGAACAAAAGGATAGAGTAGATCAGAAGCGACTGAACCATATATGTTGAGGTTTCAATGGCGGACATCATATCAGTCGCGACTTCAGCGCGTAATTGTGCGTCTGGCCCAGAAGAAGCATAATGAGAACCTGCAAACTCAACCATGCGCCGCAAATACGGGGGATAATTCCGCGATGTGAACACGGAACTTGGAACGAGGAATGGATGAGCATTGTGAAAGTTCTCGTAGTACAATCGAAGAAGACGGTCTCCATCTGAACAAGGCTGTACGGGAGTATTGAGACTCCCCAAGCTATTGCTGCCAAAAGTTTGTGTAATGATGTTAGGGTCAAGATGGGTTAGATATGACATGACATTATCATTTTGGGGTTGAGGTTGTTGAGCAGGGGTTTGGTCGTTGCTGATCCGTCGTTGGGCTTGTACATTTTCGTCCCGGGGTGATTGTCGGGTGTGACGGGTGACACTTCCAACCAAGTCATTGCTGGTAGCTGTGTTCTGGCTTATTCCAGATGATGGTAATTCCTGGGAAGACGACGTTGGAGTGATGGGTAAACTGATAGGATTAACAGTCACGCAATCCACATATGAAGATTGTTGGTCGCCTTGAGAAGCCTGCATCCCGGGCTGTCTACTCCTCTGCTGCAGCTCCTCAGCTGGCGAACGATACTTCTTACGACGTCCACCACGTCGCGATGGTTCATAGTAGCATACTTGCTCCGTCTCTTTGCAACGCGAACACGAGGGTTTCCCCGCATCGCACTTGAGATGCTGCTTTCTGCAGACGACGCAAGCGAGACTTGCTATGCCGGTTGATTTGACTGATCCGTTTGTTGAGACTGTCATGATGATCTGCGGTGAGTCGGTAAGGATGGAATATCAGAAGGAGGTGGATTCGGGTGAGTCGGCGATTGAAAGATATACAGGGTTTGATCAGGACAGATTGCGCAAGCACGGCGTGAGCCTCATGTAGGATCGTTAGATTACCCCGAGCATATGATCCTATCCTTAGTGGTCAAAATGAGATTGGACGGTAAAATGATTGAATGATTGAATATGCATGTGTATCATGCTATCTCAACGGTAAAAGCAAACACGAAGTTGAGGAATGTTGAGTGGAGACTGAATGATCTGACTCGAGTTTGTGAGTGGTCAATGCACTGATAAGCTGATATCAAGCCACGTCTTGGCCAGTCGATAACAACCGATAAGCCGAAGATATCCACATGATCTACAATCTCGAGCCGAGAATCCCATTGTTCTTCTTCCCATCCTCATTGTACATTGTTTTCATAGACAAGTCGACTTTTGAACTCTTGACCGTTGCATCTCAAACGGAAGTAGTACATCTGCTTTGTTCTATCGCGATGTGGCTTGGCCCAACGGGCGGCTCTAATGTTTCTATTTTGGTGCAGGACCTTCAATCGCCGAACAGGACACCAAGCGGGCATTTCCGTACCTAAAGTCAAGGCTGTCGACCAATCAACGCATCGCTTGAATCCCCGAAAACGTGTATGGACTTGATCCTTGATTGACGGCTCGGCGATTGAAGATGCGGCTCTATTATAGATAGCACCTTGATAAACATTGTCGAAACCGGCCTCTAATCAGTTCAAACTAATTAATTCCTTCTATACCTCAAGACCCAAGATTGTTATCGCATTTATTTATATCACACGGCTATTATAACTCTCCCACAATGGCGGCAGTATCAACACGATTTGCCCCTCTGCCACTTACACCGTGTCAATCATCTCACCAACCTTGCACTTCCTACACCGACTTTGAAGAGCCCGAGGCGTACTCTTTGGATGACTTCGTCCGGGATGTGAAAGCCCATCTGGGTGACGAGGGTGGTATAGGCTGCGATGACATCGACGAGGACTACCTCATTTCCTTAGCCAAGAAATACACATCAAATCCAAACGATTGGGCACGCTATTATCACAACTGTCCAGAGAAGAACTACACACGCAATACAATTGTGAACATCAATCACAAGGCCAATATCGTGAGTATTTTGGATCAATATCTGTCTACAATACTAACTTCCCTGAAGCTCCTGTTAGTCTGGAACCCAGGCAAGGGGTCACCAATTCACGACCACGCCAATGCCCACTGTATCCTCAAAGTGTTGGCAGGCGAGTTGACAGAAACTATTTACAACATGCCTGAGAAGGACTGCGAAGACCGTCCTCTGTCGATCAAGAGTGCCAATACCCACCAAGCCGATCAAGTCACATATATCTCAGACGACATTGGTCTTCACCGAGTGCATAACCCTCACCCTACCCAAGTGGCCGTCTCTCTGCACAGTAAGTTCCATAGCTTCTACGACTCTGCATTGAATTGATAACTAACATGCATTAGTATACACTCCACCGAATGCTGCTGATATCGGTTATAATGTCTTCGACGAGTCAACAGGTCGTGCAAGCTTTATGGCAAAAGCCGAAGCTCGCTAATTGATATCTGGAAAGTTCGAGATGATCCTTAAATACATTGATACCCAGCCATAAAAGATACAAAGAATAGACATTGATTCAATTTCGCGACCGTATAAATCTATGTGAACAACAACGCAGATCGTCTTTGACCTAGTCAAATTTGAGATCGGACGCCAGCAAGGCAGCAGATCGTGACAGGTCTGTCCCTCACATGGGTACACCGTTGAGAATCACCTTGAAAAGAAGAGAGTTTTTAATCTCATCGGCGCGAGCCTTCAACTCATCGACATCCCAGTTCACCCAGACAAATTTACCCTTCAGAAACTCGGCCTCTGGTGACGCAAGCCAAACATAGAACTGAGCTGCAAGCGCAGCTATATATAGACAGTTAGCTAGGAATCCACAAACCGTCCAAGGCGACTTACGATCATCCTGCCCAACAACATCAAACCTCTCATTCAGTTCAGTGCGAATGACGCCAGGCTGAATCTGGACAACGTGCCACTCGGGATTATCGTCCTGTAGGTACTCGAACATCTTGAAGACGGCAGCTTTGACGGCAGTATACGCCCAGGCTTGAGCGATAGGCCTCAGGTGCACCATCCCAGTGGATGTATTGAAGACGCAGGCATTGCTGGTTAGAAAAGGCCCGAAGGACTGGAGCGTGTTGAAGGTGCCAATAACGTTGAGTTCAATGCCTCGACGAAACTCGGCTTCATCAAAACCGACGATAGTTCCCACATCGGGAGAAACACCGGCGTTGCTGATCAGGATATCAATCTTGGCGCCATCCGCTTTCTTCACCAGGCTTGTAACCGCAGCATCTAATTTGCTACGCTGGCTGATGTCGACCGCCTCGAAAATGACAATCGTTTTGCCTCTGCTGGCCTCTGCGATCTCGGCTGCAGCTGTCTCAAGTCTATCGAGACGCCTTCCGAGGATAGCGATGGTTGATGCTCCGGCTTGCGCAAAGGCAATGGCAATTGACCTGCCAATACCTGTACCGCCGCCAGTGATGGCGACAAATTTACCGGCTGCACTGAGCTCAGGGCGCGTTGGGTCAATGGAGGGGTATGGCTTGTTATGCCAAGTTTTGGTGAAAGAGACAAAGTTATCCATAGTTACTCTTGAAGAATGTTGCTTGCAATGAATCTGTTGAAGTAGTTGTGAAAAAACATAGGGGATGGTAATCTGGGGACTTTATAGGAATTAATGAGTTATTACTTTGTCATGTATCCCTTAGTTACTCGAGCGTCATTTTAACATTCAGCCTACTCCATGGAAGGCATTACACATCAGCTGTATCAGAAGACAATCAAAAGTGAAACTTCCATGGAAGCCGAAAATGGCATAGTCGCAGAAAGAATGGAGTTGTTTGAAAGCTTATCCTTAGCAATATGCGGTTTGTCAGCCAACTCCGCTTCCGCGGAAGCGGCTGAACCACTATAACCTCTCTCCATGGAAGCACTGTCATCACTCTAAATCCCATCTTTCGCAGCTAATGTACAGTACCAAAATCCCAACATGCAATCTAACAACCGACCAAGAAAAGTAATATTCAAGGGCATATACAGACGGCTTGCTAACTGGCGATCAGGCGTGCGACCTCTGTTATACACGAAAGATCAAATGTGATGGACTGCAGCCTAAATGCTCAAATTGTGTCAACTACAAAACAAGTTGTACACACACTGCTCGTAGTCGAAAGTGGAAACCTAAAGCTCTGCAAGATGATGAGCCTCAGAAGAAGGATGAAATCCGGAGCCTCCAAGCGCAGATGCAAGAGCTACAACAGCAACTGGTAGTATATTGCAGAATTTTGCGGCGAACACAGGCTGATGTCAAACCATAGGCTCAGTACAAACAGGCAACAGAGTCAATATCCCTTGCGCCCGCTCTATCTCCCCAGCCAGACTTCCCAGATGACCTCGCTCAGGTCAGAAAGATACGCCACTCTCTTAAACTCCCGCCCCTACAGCAGACGATGCATATGATTGGCGTCTATCTCAATACTGTTAACTCGTTATTGCCTCTTTTTCATTCCGACACTCTTCTTCGACTTGTTGGGGAGACATACGCTCTCGAACCGAAACAGCGCGACCCTGTCGTCTGGGCTGCGATCAATGTTGTGCTAGCCATGGCACTGCAACAGATGCCCGAAAGCAATAGCGTTGGCACTCCGTACGGCACTACGGAAAGCTATCTCGGCCACGCTCAATCGGTTCTATGGGCTATAACTTTAAGCCAGACTCAGCTCATTAATATTCAGACGCTAATTGGAATGGCTATGCTGCTACAAACTGGACACGATTCTACGCCAGCCTTGGTCATTTCATCAACAGCGATGCGTCTCATACACAAGATCGGTCTACATAACCGTGCATATTCTGCGCATCTTGATCCTGTTGAAAGACAACAACATGCCCGCGTCTTCTGGCTAGCATACATCGTTGATAAGGATCTCAGCCTCCGCGCCCAACAGCCATCTATCCAAATCGATGAGGACATCGATCTTGACTTCCCAATGTCATTCAATACTGTTAGTAACGGTGACTCTAGCGCTGGTGTAGTCACGAGTATCGATGGTAGCACCACCATGGATTATTTCCTCGCCCGAGTCCAGCTTGCCAGCATTCAGGGTGACATTTACGACCACCTTTATTCAACTCGCGCCTGGAAACGGACACCTGATGAACGAAGATTGAAAAGAGAGAATATCTTGCTCGCATTGAACAACTGGAAAGCTTCAGTGCCATCAGACTTCGGCGCTGCTGACGTCATTACAACCACGAGTAACAACCCCTCAGTCGGTGCTTTCTTCTGCATCCTTCATACAAATAGTCTTCTATCCTTGATGTTGATAACAAGGGCACATGCTTGGGATGAACAGTGGGTCGGCGTTTTACGTGATCACGGCAGAGGAGTGGGCACATTACAACTACCAAGTGATTGGAACTCATTGGTAGGACAAGCGCGAGACTTCATGATCCTATTCGAGTATGTTGTGCCGAGATATTGCTGGTTGAAATGGTAAGTACTTTCACGCGACGACAGTTCACTAGCACTAATGTGTATAGGGTCTCGACTTGTACCTACATTTCTTCAATGGTACTCCTTACTGCCAACAATTTACATGATCTACAGCACGAGGACTTCGAGCGGGATAGTAATCTCATTGAGAGAGCTCTCGCATGGTTTGGAGAAGTTGCTAAGGAGCTGCCCTCGCGGAAGACGGAAGTACTAGAGAACATTTGCGTCGAAGCAGTTGAAGCGATGAAGACCAGACGTGCTCATGAGATTGACGTAAAATTCGGCGGTGATTGGCTCGTTGGGTTCCTGAACAGTCTAGAGCCTTCTTGATGACGTTGATAGAGGTAGACTCAAATAGTAGTATCATTCTACCGTTTCAATATGTTTCGGCCAACTTTCCAAGTTAGATTACCACGGAACCTGCTGAAAACTACCATTCTCATACTCCCAAAACGTCCCAGGTTCAATGTCCCCCTTGGCCGACTCAAGCAACCTCATCACTGCCTCGGCCCCTTCCAAGGGATCTTTCCTGCCCCTGTAGCCATTGAAAGCTGTCTTGCAGTGTCCTGGACTCACAGCCCAGAATGCTATCTTAGGTTCATTCTCACTGTGGTTCTCGGCGGCTTGCAAGTGCAACATGAGCATATTAAGACCAACTTTGGAGACGCAATAGTCGATGTTGGCAACAGGAGGGAGCTAGCAAAGATGAGCGTTTGCACATGATGTCTCTGGGGTCACGGACCTCTTTATTGTTTGTTCTGGCCATACTGCCGCGAGCACTCGAGATCATGATGACTCTTGGCTCGGAGCTCTTTCTTAGCAGTTTACCAAAAGCATGTGTGACAACAGTGTTGCTGGTGATGAGGTTGTTGTAGCAGGAGTTGGAGGCTGCCCGTATATCCGCCAGATTGTCTGATGATCTTCGCTCAACCTTGCCAGCGTTGTTGATCAGAACTGTCGTGGTCAGCTCTGCGGTTCAGTTAAAGCTCAGAATACATACCGTCCAGTGTCCCATATTCTCGCTCCAGACATGCTACCGCTGCTTCAATAGAAGCGTCGTTCTCAATATCCAACTCAACATAGCCAAGCTTACTCTTGATTCCACTATCAATAAATGATGCAATCGCTTCTAGTGCGGCATCTTTTCTGCGGCACCCGAGCACGATGGTAGATGAAGGGAGGCAGGTAGCGATGGCTTGCACAATTGCATAACCAATCCCGCGGTTTGCACCAGTAACTAGGACAATTGCCATCTTTTCTGATATATAGACTCATGCACTAGAAGATCTGTTAAAATTCTGGTGCGCGCAATATTCATCACCTTATAAGCTAAGGGGGTCGGATTTACGGATTTCGGAATTAAGGAAGTGGCTCTGCAACGCCGTGACGGCTACAGTCCGGAATGAGCTTACTGCAGTCACTCACACTGTGATGCTGTTTCTGGTGCCGCATGTTTTTACAATTGTTATTCTATTACATGCTCTAGGGGAGGAAAGAAAACTTAGGATCCTAATCCTAAGTAATACAATAATTTAGGTAACTCTAGCCTAAACTTAGGAGACTCTTTACTAAGTGTATTTTAATACCCTCTTCTAATGTCTTATATTTCTTGCTCCTTGATACCGCTATAGCGATGTGGCATGTAGGTCAGAAGACCAATAGCTGTCGGCTTATTGAAATAACTGTTGATCCGCCTGAAGCCCCTGAAGGAGCGAAGTCCATGGCGACCATGGAACTCCATCTTCGAAAACCTCGTCATCGAAATTGAAGCCTTCAAGGAATTTCAAAGGGTCCTCAATATGTTCCAGCTCAGTCGACGTAGCAGTCTCTGTGTTGCAACCAGTCCTTGCATTTGGTGCCTCCAGATTCTTCCGCAGTGTTTCAGCTTTAGTCCTCAGCGCCTTCAGAACAGCTGGTTTAGCTCCTGCACAACCAATAAAGTCAAAAGCCATCTCCTGTTCAAAGATACTATCTATAGCCCTCCATGCCCGCTCGACGTGTGGACCTTGAGGCTTAATGCACAAATACCACAGAACATACAATGTTACATGGTACTGCGGATGAACCTTCTTAGCCCAGGCGAACTGCGCTAGAAAAGGATCATCGCCAGCTGTTCTCGCTTCTAGGATGTCTAGCGCAGCAACAAGTGCTTCTTCTTTTAGTACGGAGTAATTAGCCTCCCTCTTCTGCAATAAGAGCCACTGTTGGTTTGTGACGAAGTCTAGCTTCCGTAGGAGATAGTCTGTGCAATGGACCGTAAGTCGTTGGTGCGGTGTTATTGGGTTACACTTTTCAAGTCTTGTCCTGACTCTTGTATGCACTTCTTTAAGTGTTTTGTCTCTCCATTCTTTTCTAAGTTTCGCAGCTGAGGCGTTGCCAGCTTTCAACTTCTCCATAGCCTTAGCCAAGTCGACATTGATCAACGAGAACGTCATGCCGGTCCATTCGATCCGTTCGCCTGGCAGCTCCTCCGTTTCAGGGAAGATATCAGCGTCATTGATATTCAACGGTAGCTTGACGTATGACGTCAATATCAGATCATTGGGGTCTTCCAAGCCGAAGTCTTCGCCGGACCGGCTATCTCTGGTGATAATATGCCACCAAAGCCTTCGACGGAGCTCCGACTCAAAAGGTGGCAATCCAAGCTGAGTCCCATCTTTATGGAGTCCAAGAGATTGAGCGACCCGGATGACGAGACCATTGAGAATCCAAACAGACTTCCCTCGGTTATGGACGCGGATTGCTGACTTTTTTTCCAGATGATTAGGCGGCGCTAGGACTATGGTGGAGTTAACTCACGAGGTAGATAGCTAAAGCTCGTAGACCAGTCAATGTTGGCCGATCAAAAAAGTCTCCGTGAGCAAAGGCCTGTTCGATGCCCATTTTGAAACGCTGAAGTTCTGTGGTCTTATCCAGGAAGAGTGATGTCGACTCTTCAAGTGACACAGCCGCTGCAAAGTAGATACTATAGCAAAATGCAAGGTCATCAAACGTTGCACTGGCAGGCTCATCTATAGTTGAATAAACTCTGACTTCATCGGTAGGGATGTGTGTCAACTTCAGTCCGAGGATGATTTCAACATTATTCAGGTAGATATTCCAAAGCTCGATGGCAATAGCTTTACCGGGGTGAAATGCAGAAGGGTGCTGGGTATAGCAGGGAGAGGACATAATTCCCATTGCATCAAAGGGAGAGCTTGGAAGCTCTATCTGCTCGTGCTGCGATGTCGCTAAAGCAGTTGCAATACTTTCATCCTGATACCTATTAGTACCACGATCATCATAAAGCATTCGCAGGACTCACTTCACCAATGACTCGAGATACCAGCATTTCATTAAGGTACTGGCCAGTTGAGCCCTTATGCAATAGCAAGCCGTTGGGCGAGTCTTGCTCATCCGCAATCGGGTTTGGCTCGAGGCTGTTGTAGGACAGATTCCCATGCGTAGTTGCTTCGGCAAGGCTGCGCTCCAAACTCGCAATGCGGCCGGCCATCTCAGCCAGAATTGTTTTCTTCGTTCGCCTCATCCGCTGCCCAACCGGTGGGTAAGTGCATGTTCTGCCCGAAGAAGCGCATGACGAACATGGTGTGTTCTTGTCACATCGCGTCTTCTTACTTTTGCAGGTGTTGCACGAACGAATTTGGTACCGTCCGGGCCCGGCATTAATCGAGGAAACTTTAGAGGCCATGGATACTTAAAGCCACTGATTGAAAAACTTAACAGAGAGCTGAAGCGGCATCTAAACGACAGAGTGCACAGAACTTATGCGTTGTACGGCGTCGGGCTTAAAATCGTGTTAAGTCCGGGTGCCCCGGGGGAGGATCGTGTATGAAATGACGGGCGGCAGACTAATTTTAAACCCGGACCCGGCTTCGCCTGTCGCCATAACTCATTGGTAGATTGCAGCCAATCCTTTCTGATCTGACCGTAGTTTCCAGGGGCCCGAGGAATGACCTGAGAGTAGCAACTTAGCTGGTGTTGACCATATGGACAACCATACTCAAGGGATAGTTGCTTCTAGAGACTGTAAAGAGAAAATGTATATAAGGCCATGCCTCCCATGAGCAAGTGGAAACAAGCCATGATTCTAAATATACAACCCAAAGCATCCTATCTCAAACAACTTAACAACAATCGAGTCTGCTCATCATGGCAACTTCAACCGCAGCACTTCCCAAGACCCACCGAGCCCTTGTCCTTCATTCCACTCGAGATCCCTATGACATCTCAGTAGTCACCCAGGATACCCCCCAACCATCCCCCGGAAGTGCTGTGGTCCGCGTTCTGGCAGCTGGAGTCTTGACCTACGCAGACCGAGTTTACAGTGGTCACAAGCCTTATCCCTACCCTGAGCCTTTCGTCATAGGTTCTAGCGCTATCGGTCGCGTTGCCGCTGTCGGGCCCGATGCAACTTCTCTTAAGCCTGGACAGCTTGTCTTCTTCGACAGTTTTATTCAGGCGCGAGATAACCCCAACTCCCTTATCCTCCACGGCCTCTCCGGAGGCTTTGACACTGCGAGTAATAAGCTCATGGAGGGTGAGTGGCGAGACGGCACCTATGCCGAGTACACCAAAGTTCCTCTGGAGAATTGCTTTCCATTAGACGAGAATCGGCTCACAGGCAACCTAGCTGAAGGGGGTCTCGGATACTCAATGACAGATTTGGCCTATCTTTGGACCATCTCGGTTCCATTTGGAGGACTCCAAGATATAACTATCAGATCTGGCGAGAAGGTCATCATTAACCCTGCTGCTGGAACTTTTGGCAGCGCTGCTGTTCTCGCTGCTCTGGCCATGGGGGCTCAGGTTATCGCCGTGGGTCGCAACAACGAAACTCTGAACAAGGTGAAGGCTCTGAACCCTGAACGAATCAGAACAGTCCTGAACACCGGAAACGTCGAGACCGATGTCAAAGAGCTGACCAAAGATGGTCCGGCGGATGCTTTCTTTGACATCTCTCCAGGAAAGGCTATCACTAGCACTCACTTCAAGAGTTGTATTATGTCGCTTCGTCGCGATGGAAGGGTGAGCTTGATGGGCGCACATGAAGAACTGAAGCTGCCCACTCAGTTCATCATGCTCAATGACATCACGCTCAAGGGGAAGTGGATGTACACCAAGGATGATATGCGCAACATGATCAAGCTGTTGGAGGCAGGGTACCTGAAGCTTGATGCGGTACAGACTGTTGGTAGCTTTCCCATGGAAGAGTTCGCGGAGGCATTTGATAAGGCAGCCAAAATCAGCGACCCTCTGTCCCAGATCCTTATTTCGCCCTGAAATAGAGTCAAGTATGGCGTACTAAGCTTGTAACTAAGCAAGACATAATCGTATCCCACTCAATATCTATCAATAAAACCGTGGCGCTTAGATTCAGTACGTGTCCTGAAAATTATCTCTAAATATACTGTTTGCTTAATAATAGTCAGTGTTCAACGTGAGTGATGTTGGATTATCAGGCATTAGTTGATTTCAAGAACATGCAGGGTAGATGTTTGACGTGATATCTTATCTATTATCTGATAAGCGCCTCGTGGTTACGCTGTTCAGTCCAATGAAAAGAACATCCAATATGAAGTGGAGTCGGTTTTATTTTCTGGCTGGTCCATCCGTTCTGGTATCGGCCGAGATCAGTCTGACGATGCCGTGTCTGACTGCAATAATGATTGGTATTAAGCAAAAAGGACTCATGAATTTCATAGGTGATGATGCGTTGCTACATCCGAGTATCCGAAACCCTTACCATATCCTGCTTACAAAAAGAAGACCGATGACACAAAGTGCCCTTGGCCGCTCAGACCGCCGAGACATCTCCCACCAAAAAATGACGACGAATTCATGCCAAGCACCATAGACCGTGGCTTATTTGACGATTGTCCAGTCAGGCAGTGCAAATTGCCATCGAAGGATCCTTTTTGTACATGAATACCGAGCCACGGATCATAGGCACTTCACTTCATCGGCGTCATAGAGTTTTGTGGATTCCTTCGGTGCATTCTTCGATGCAGAGACCCTGACGCATCCGGGCGCTGCCATGTCCACGCTTGTATTGCACTCTAACGCTCTTTGAGTTTGCAGTATTTAGCGCATCAGCAGCTTGCATATGATGCTACTGCCGTAGGATGAATGTCACGCGGTACTTGGCTGCCTCTCTGCCGGTTTCACCGCTGTTTCTTTTAATTCTTTATCCAGACTTTTATGTTGCATTGTCGTTGAACGTTATAATTGTCTGACCTGGTGGCTTGGTCTCCCCCTCAGCCTCATCTCAGCATGACCATTTGAATCACCAATGAAACAAGAAATAATGCGAGATTAAGCTTAAATTTCTCTGAGACTTAATTCCAGCGCAGAAAGTGGCTTTTGTGATGCCCACGCGGCCTTAATTTGTGATGCTGACAATTTCAATGCCAAGATGGCATACGTCAGCATACATGGGCACTTTCGTTCGTTCGTTCAGTCGTTCGTTCCGTTTAAAACGTTTATGCATGTTAAATCGTTTAACCGTTTAAGGGTATCCTAAAACC
>JABEEM010003641.1:0-17041 GCA_013363185.1 Fusarium secorum | reverse complement strand
GCCGGAGCAAGGTACGGAGCTGGGTTCAGAGCAGGAGCCGGAGCAAGGTACGGAGCCGGGTTCAGAGCAGGAGCCGGAGCAAGGTACGGAGCCGGGTTCAGAGCAGGAGCCGGAGCGAGATGGGGAGCAAGAGGGGGGAGAGAAGGAGGTTGCTGGTAAAAGGGACCAGCAGCCTGAGAGTAATGGCCCGGGGCTGGAGGGCAAAAGGGATTTTGGCCGTATATTTGACCAAATTGATTCTGGCCATAAAGTTGACCAGGAGTTCCATAAACAGGCTGGGCAGCAGCCATCTCAGAAGCCGCCTTAGCCGCCTGGCGTTGAGCCAAATGCATCCACCCCTCTCGGTCCATTAGCTTGGCCAACTTGTTTGCAGAAAGGGGCTTTGGCGGTTTGGCGGCACGCTTGGTGACACGCTTGGGGGCCTGCTGCTTTGGCTCCTTCTTGGCAGCAACCCGCGACT
Source organism: Fusarium secorum (assembly GCA_013363185.1). NCBI lineage: Eukaryota > Fungi > Ascomycota > Sordariomycetes > Hypocreales > Nectriaceae > Fusarium > Fusarium secorum. The sequence goes on along the minus strand of JABEEM010003641.1, from coordinate 16,581 downwards.
GCTTGGGCCGAGATTCCTCGTTGAGCTCAAAAGTGGTCCTCTCGAGGACGTCATTGACGACCACGTCTTCATTAAAAGGGACCGGAGGAGCCGTGGTCTGAGGCTCTGTGCCTCCAGTAACAACAGGAGGAGCAGGAATGGGCAATACAAGAGCGGGTTGGGAGGGAGGAGGGGAGGGGGGAGGAGAGAAGAGAGGCGATAGGGGTGCATCCCGGAGAGTTTCGTCCTCGGGACTCACCACTTGCTTTGATTCGTCCCGAAGAGGCTGGAACGCATGCCACCAGGACTCATTTTCCGCCTCAAGATCAAATAATGAAGAAGGTGGAGGTGTCGACATCTTGTTCAAGTTGTAATACACTTGTCAGTGTCGAAGTGATGTCTGGGAGAGTAGAGAGATGAGCTTGAAGAGATTAACAAAGGATAAGAGCTGCCGAGAAGGGGGATATTTATAGCCTGTAGGACAACAATGCCCTCTTCATCCAGTTGTAACCCTAAGATAGTGTTTCTACTTTGAGGCTATTCATTTGAGTCATTGCTGGTAGAAATTCACGATATTACGGCTAAGCTTTCAGAAAGATGAAAGCAACAATTCACGTAGAACTCTCTTTCAATGTGAAGAGCGAAGAAACATGGATATACTGGTCACCTGCCTCTGGCTGAGACACCAAGAATCATCCATCTATTCGTTCACGCTGAAAACTCTTTGGCTGAGTCACTGGTGGAAGCATCAAGGGGGCAAGACAGGCGAAGCTAAATGTATTGAGGTGTTTTTCTGAATGGTAACAAGACCGCCCTGAGCCAGAACAGCGAATAGAGTATAGAGACTACGTGAGCGAGTTATTTAATAGAGTTATGTACTCCACGCTGAAATCTCTTACGACGTCAAAAAAATGTAGAGAATGACTCTACACGGGGGCAAAGAGTCTCTTGTGTGAGCCTCATATGCCAATGATGGCTAGCTTTCACGCCCTGAATATCACCGAGGTGAGTGCCCTCCCACCATTATTTCATTTGATAAAAGCATGACATTGATACAAAAAGGACATCTACGGAAATCTACCATCATAAGGAAACATACCACAGTCTTGTAGAAGTGAACGGGAAGCAGAATAAATCGACAGGGATCGATTCAACAGGCCATCAAGTGAGGCACTACCGAGGTGTGCTTCAGCTGCAGTCGTGATGTTGAGAAAATAGCCAATAACGTTTAAAACATTTTGGTATAAGCTTAATACTGTGGCAGCGAATCAGGGCTGTTTATTTGTTTTTTAAGTACTATAAACTTCCCTGAGTGAATTTCCAAACGTCTTAAACTTTTGAACTGCTGAACTTTCGTTAATTCATCTATTAAATAGATGAACTATTTGCCTCGCTTTAACCACACCCCCAGAGTAGATATCGACCTGAGCAAGTATGTGACTCTTTGCGAGGCCGCCAATGTCAGAATGCACAGCATGGGATGAAATTTCTTGCCGAGTTGAAACTTATTTTGGTGTGAGCACATTATGGACCACGACATGTTCGACGGGCTTCCTTTACGCCATAGATTCACCGTGAAGAATTGGCCTGCCCAACACATGCGATTTTAACCTTAACCTTGGCTGATGAGGCCTCATGCATGAGCAGTGCCTGGAGAAGGCGAATGGTATAGACCAGAAGCACACTCGAATGAGGCCTTGTAGACACTTCAAGAAAATGGTGTATAGATATCGGGAGAAGTTGAACAAGAGCAAAATAGACCAAATCACTCGCATGCCAAAGCACATAATCCAACTCCCACGTATCTAACCAGCTGTGAACCATCGCCTCCAATCTAAGCAACATTTCATCACTACCAACCTCAACACCCACTAAATCCCCCCCTCACTCTCCCTCTTCTTGAGACTAGCCTTTCTCGGTCTTCCTCGTCTAGACTTCTTGGGTGTTCTCTTCTTCGGGTTGTAATCACCATCTTTCTCTGGCTCCGGGACATCAATCGGCATGGTCATGGGATCAGCTTCCACATCGCTCTCGATGTTTTGAGATACTCGTCTCTGTCGTGTAACTGAGTTTGATGTTGATTTGCTTCCCTTCTTTTTGAGAAAGCCGGACCAGTTGGCATCGAGCATCTGGCGAAGTTGTTCAGATGGTGTGGAGTTGTCGATAGGGGCTTTGTGGCCTAGGATGGTGGGGGTAGAGTATTGACTGGGTTGGAGTGTTGAACCACTTGCTTGGATGAATGCCAAAGGCTCTTCGTCAGGGGCGGACGTGAAGGATGAATACTGTTCTTCTTGTTCCACATCATCCTCCGGGACCTCTTCCAAATACACTGGCTTCTGACGCTGGTTCATGACGTAGTCGTATCTTGGGTCAGTCAGAAACGCATCTTCAAAATGAGATGTCAAAACTGTCCGACTCTCCAAACCCCGTCGAGAAAGTCGAGGCGCACCAAGCACCCTTCCGGCCATCGATGAAGCACTCCCTCTCGCCTCCTGTCTCGCAGATCCCTCTCCATGATCAACATCACCTCGATGCATAGATCTCCTTCCACCTTCAGGCCCAATAAGCCCACGGACCTGCTTCTGCTTTGCTAGGTAGTGAAACCCTGTAGGACAATACGCCGAGGCTGGCGGGTGCGGTGTTCTTTCTTCCTCTACAAGAGTAGACACTGCTTTTCCTTTCAGATGGGTGTAGGCTTGGTGGTAATATCTCTGAGAAGTCATTTGTAAGATGTTTCGTTGATATGGAAGAGGCACTTCACCCAGCGGTCCTGGGATGAGAGACGTCAGGGGGGCGTCTCGAGCATCTTTGGCGGCTTGCTCATCCTGTTGTTCAGAGGCTGCAGGCTGTTTTCCTTTATCGCGTGGCTTTTCGTTCTCATTCTTGTCTTCAGATGCATCATGTGTCGCATCCGAATCGTAGCCGTCATCTTTCATCGTAACCTCTTGGTCTGGGGCATCAGCCGGTGGAGGTATAAGTCTTCTCTTAATAGTGCCCAAGAATGGATCTCCCAGCTCAGGATACCGGAATGGGCCCGTAGGTGGTTCGGGAGCGGAAATCTGAGCCATTAGTAGCTCGACTTTCTCTGGGTCAAGCCAACCAAGCTCCAACGAACCCAACATCTGTTGTTTGTCGATAGCATCCTGGAGGAACTCCCACTCAATATCCAGTCGAAGAAAGTCAAGCAGGCCATTCTCTGTATACTCCAAAAACTCCCCAACTACCCCAGAGATCTTCAGTCCCTGCAGAAACTCGACGCCTTTTTGTTTGTCTTGGTCTGGAACATTGTCAGTGTAGAGAAGAGGACGATGTTCACGTAGAAGCTCTGCGACAGTCTGTCTCTTCTCAAGAGCGTGTTCAAGCAGCTGGGCATTGGGTATCTTCTCAACAATCTCTTGCCAGACCCGCCAACGGTAATATTCGCGAAGGTAAATCTCCATAAAGTCCTTGACCTGTTGGTTGCTGAGATGCAAGATGAGACTGGTGACTTTTGCGAAGCGGTTGTTGTTGCTGAAGACACGGAGGATAATCCACTTCACGCCCCAAGAGAGATCATCCTATTGTCTTTCTTGGGGCTGAGGTGTGGTGTTGTTGAGATGCTCCATGATATTGGTGTCCAAGGTTGAGTATTGAGGACGCGTCGTGAGAATGCCAGGTCGAAAGCAATTCAGTAATAAAGTGAAGATAAAAAAGTCTGAGATCCAAGTATCATTTCTGTAGCTCTTGGTGTAAGCGATGAAAGCAAAGTGTATCAAGAATGAGTGAAAAGAGTATGAGAAACTGTTGAGTGAAAGTGTGTGAATGGAGGACGCGAAGATGGTAGACAATCAGGGAGCAAAGACAACCGAGACAGACAATTAACAATCATGTGACAATCTGTAATTCACACGTGTTTGATTATGAACTGCGATGATTCAAGAACTAGTTGTCTCATCAAGGTCGAATTGTCTGTCACTCACTGCCAGGTGTCTACAGCTGTCAGTCACTTACTCAACACTGTCATTTATCAGCTTGTGACATGTCAGTAAGTGACTCGAGATAACAGTTCTTTCATTTTCTATGAAGGAAGTGATAGCTGCTTTATTTATTATAACAAAGAGTCTTGATTTGGCAGATTAAGTCAGCCCCTGGACACTGTCGGCCTTCAGGCATTGGTGAAAGAGATCTCAGAGCATGCGCAATTCACTCATGATAATGACTTCACTAAGCTTCAACGGCTCAAACATTCTTTATTCATTCCTTTTCTCACAAATGATGCTGCAAAGACTGTAGCCACGGTTCAAGTCTATGTTTCATCCTTTAGCAACTCATCTCAAGCAGAACAAGGCACACTTCTCACATAGTATTATAAGATTAAATTCTAGCTCTATAAGCAACAAAAACCAAGACCTCCTGACATCTTTGAGACCACCGAGAAATAGAATACAAGACAAACAATCCCATTGCCGTAAGATGCATCAGATATTAAAATCCGACATTGCCAATAAGTATACAGGGTATCTAAACCAGTCCAAAACGCCATGCCTCTACTCTACCTCGGGTCAATCCATCATCTCTACATATCCACAAACGGCGCAAACGATCCTCTGCCATTGAACCGATCCTGATCCAGCGCAAACTCCCCTTTGTCGTTAGGATCCTCACTCGTATCCATCACATCATCAATATGTCGCTTCGTATGCGTAGTGTTGAGAGGTACAGCTTGCTCCATAGCGACTTGTGAGCGCGCCCGTAGAATATCCTCCCAGCACTGCAGCTTCCGCTTGATGTCCTCGTCGAAAGCGCAGCAGAACCGTTGGATGCTGATGAATTGAACTGCGGTGATCATGTCCTTCCCAAAGACTGCCATGATGTAGGCTGCGGCGATGGCGGCTGATCTATCGTTGCCAGTCTCGCAGGTGAGGAGGACTTTGCCGCGGCGGAATGAGCTTGGATCAACGAGGAGTTCGCCGTTCTTGTTCCGACCCTTGGCTTGGCTGTGATACACGGATAAAAGATGGTCGTTTATCAGCCGAATAATGTCGGGGAACGAACTGATCAGCTTGTCGTTGCCTTCCAGGTCAACGTATCGGACCTCAATGTCGAGCGTTTTCGCAGCCTTCTCAACACTCATGAGCTTCACCCCCGCCATGCGCGCATCCCTCGCTACAGCAATCATAGTGATGCCCTCCTCCTGCAACCACTTGATATCCTTGGCGGTGCTATTGGGACCAAGGTACAAAAAGTCCACTAGCTTCTGGGCATCACGTCGCTGCTCGTAGGACCAATCTGCCGCGCGATCTGTCGCGATCTGCTGCATGTTTTGTGTGATGATCTTGACATCGTGGGCCGTCAACTGACTCGAATCGACGTGTTCGTACGATGGGAGGAGGATGGGCGCAGCGGAGACACCGCATTGTCCTGTCGGTGGGATGTGAATGAATGGCGGGCTGGGCGCTCGACGGACATACGGTGCAGATGGCACGGCGTTGTTGGCGAAGGAGGGGTGCAGACCGCTCGACGACTCCATTGTGGTTGTCGTGAAACGCGATCCGTGAGCTCGTGAGCCTATAACTGTGTAGAGACGGTTTTGCTGTACGAGAGAGATTGTCTACAGAGCAATGAGGAGTTGAAGTTCAAGCTTGAAGCTAGAGTTGTCAGCGTGAAAGAAAGTGGAGAGCCTCGCTCAGCTGAGACGCCCACTCTAAATAGGCTGCTGACAGGGGTCGGTGCCCTTGAATGACGACAAGTGGAGCAAGCCGGGAGCCCTACGGTCCCTGAATTTCTAGATTCAGGAGAGAGGTTCGATTGGCTGCAACTTGGACAAACAACAACAACCAACAATTAAAGGAGATGATCTGACTCATTGAACAAACGAAAAGTCAGTTACGAGTGGAGGACAAAGGCCATTCATAGGCTGCTGCCTGAAATTGTAGGCTAGCTTTCAAAATTGGCGAATAAAGACCAGCTGCCTAAACTCTAAGGATGTGTCTGCATGTCTCAGAAGCATCAGACAAACATGTTGCAAACACTCATATGACACAAAGGCACGTGCGGGAATTTACCACGATATTTCATGTACGCATCATCTATTGTACAAATGTGGTGATACATTGTTCTAATAATAAAGTTACATCCAATCCATCTCTATACAGTCCCAATCCAACGCCGTTCATATGCCATGTCATGTACTATACAATCATCCTGACGTCGGAGCAGCTGCCTTCCAGTCCAGCTCATCTCCAATAGGTGTATCATCCGACTCTTGCTCCAGATCCTTAAGATCTGCCTCTCCCAGCTCTTCACGCGATGTCGTTGTCTTGCGCGCTTCCTTTCTGTTCCTCGATCGGATGCCCTTGAGGTCAGTTTCTGTAAAGTCAAGTCTCTCCAGTGTATCGATCAACTTTTCTTCGACGAGGGATCGGACGTGGAATGCTAGCTTCTGATCACGGAACATGCCGCTGAAACGGTAGGATAGCCAGATATACTGGTTGATAGCAGCGTGCAGTGACTCAAGTCTGTGAAGATACTCCATCGACGTGCCCTTGAATGTCTTGAAGTCGATGTCGAGGTTCTCCAGAGGAATTTCTTTAATGTTGAGAAGTGAGCCGTCTTCGCTGTTAGCGACGATCCTGGCAAGGGCTCGGAGAACAGATATTGCGTTCTGGGCTCGTGTATTCACGGGCAAGTTGGTGAACAAAAGTCGATCATAGATCGTCAGAGGGATGTCCTGGACGTGATCGGCAATCTCTAGCTTATCTGGGGAGATGTGGATTCTGTACTGCTTGCTCACAGACGCTAGCTCTCGAATGCGCATGAGGATGAACGATAGAGGTGTCCCCTTGGGGAAGTATGTTGAGAAGCGCTCGATAGCAGCAGCCGGTGGTGAAATGTACGCGGCCTCGATATCATCGACTTTGGAGTCAAAGGCTCGATGAACCGACCTGAGATCTTGGCTATCCATTGTTGTGACATAGCCAACCTTGGTCTCCTCTTCAACAGCGACGTCGGCATTTGTCCCTGCTTCGGCGGCGTTACGGACAGTTCGATACCGTCCAGCTCGACCACCAATCTGTTTCAGTTCAGGATACGTGAGCATTCTGTTATGACTTCCGTCGAATTTGGCGACTGCTTCAAGAATAACTCGTCGAATCTCCAGGTTCAGACCCATGCCGATAGCGTCACTGGCAACAATAAAGTCGTAATCGTTGTCGGGGTCGTTGAAGAGCGCTGCTTGCTGAACGCGCACTTCAGGTGGTAAAGATCCGTAAATAATCGCACATCGTCGTCCAGTCTTCTTCTCGATCGTTCGTTTCAAGGCGTGCAAGTTCAGACGACTGAATGCGACAACTGCATCTCCCTTTTCGAGACGACTGTAATCACCGTCTAGGGCCTCATCCATGGTTTCCAAAGGACTTAGACGATCATATCGGTGCACAATGCACTTATCACCAATGCCTGCGCAAATGCTCTGAATCAAACTCACAGTTCGCTCCTCACCACAAAGATGAACCTCCTTCGCTTGAACACCCAACAGCGCAGATGTCCAAGCGCTGCCACGATCCGGATCAGCCAGCATCTGAATCTCATCAATGACAGCAACATCATACCGCTCATTGAAGGGAACCATTTCGACCGTACAGCTCGTGAAGTACGTATCCGTATCTTCCGGCAAACGAACTTCCTCTCCCGTCAACAGCGCGCACGGCAATCCCTTAGCCTTAAGTCTCTGATAAACCTCGTTTGCTAGCAAACGCAACGGCCCCGCATATACTCCTCGCTTCGAATTCTCCAACGCTTTCAAGGCTCTGTACGTCTTTCCGGAATTCGTCGGTCCAACGTGAACATGGATCGTGCGTTGCATGGCTCTCGTCGCAGGGAACCACTCGTATGGAAATCGAAAGTCCAAAAGGCGCTTGTGGCTCTCCTCCAAGCCCTTTGAGAAGCGCTGTCGAATGAGAAATGATTGAAAGGAGTACTGGATCTCGTTTGTGAGACCCTTGATATCCTTCAAGATGAAGGCGTCGCGAAGATTCCAGAACAGGGGGTTCTTGACTCGGTCGGTAATGTTCTGCTCGGCCATGTCGAACGCTGAGTCTAGCACCTTGATAAACATTGAAGCCTGTTGATGAAGCTCATCCTCTCCTACACCCGCAGCAGACACGGCTGATTTGCTAGCATTTTTCATGACATCTTGAAACTTCATCAAAACAGTTGATCTGAACATTCCATGTCGACCACTTGACTTTTTGTCCATGCCGAATCTCATTCTCTTCATATCATTCTTCTCATCAGTTTTGGTCACCTAAAATTGGTAAGCAATGTCTCTAAAATAAGAAAATAAGAACATACTGGCTTTAGAGGAAATTCAGACCTCTTCTCTCCAACCTTCCTAGCTTCAACCCTGTTCGGTCCATGTTTCCTCTTAGCTGCAGCCGGCACTCTTGAAAGTCTTGGTGAAGTTGATATCGTCCTTCTCGTCACCGGAACAATAGGAGCTCGTAAAGCTCCAGCCCGGAGCAAAAAACCCATTATGGAAATACAAAGAGTGAGCCAAACATGCTCCCCTTGAAATGAAAAAAATAATCGTGAAATGACCGTGTCTTTGCACGAGGGCAAATGCGACCGAGTCTTGCCATCATATGAAAACCCGTCTCAAAAATTTCCTATGAGACGGAGACTTGTTCCGCCGGCCTCCGTGCGTTCGCATGAGAGTGGGGAATGACGATGAGACGCCGCGACCAGAGTCGTCATTGTAGACTTGTTACTTGACTCTAACTTGACTTGACTTGGGTTAATTATCTTGGTTACTTTGCTTCCATTTCTTTCTTCAGCCTCGTCTCGTGGGTTCATCTCGCCTTCATCTTCAGCACCACTCAATCACTTCATCAACAACCGGACGCAGACTCGCCCATCATGGCGTCGTCATCGACTCCTGCGACACCCTTACTCTAGTCCGTCAATCATCATCAATATTGACAAACGCAGCTAACAATCTACAGTTCCTGTATCGCGCACAATACTACGATCCTCTCAGAATGCACAACATCGGCCTCCTCCCAAACCTCATCCCTCGCCTCCCTCATCCTCCCCAAGATCGAACACACAAACCCTCAAAAGCTCACCTACACCCACGGCCAACACCAAATCCACTATGTCTCCGAATCTCCATCTGAACATCGCGGTTACCCTTCCGCAGGAGGTCTTACATTCCTCGTCATCGCCGACTCATCCCTCGGCCGTCGCGTACCATTCGGTTATCTCTTCGAAATCCGGAAGCGCTTCCTGCAGCAATTTCCCGAGAGCACTGACTTCTCCGACATGCCCAACTACGGCGCAGCATCGTTCAACTCGGAACTCAAGTCTCTTATGATCGAATACGGTACTACAAGCGGAGGTCGCGACGATGCCATCGGAAACGCCAAGCGCGAGATCGATGATGTTAGGGGGATTATGACCAAGAACATTGAGAGTCTTCTTGAGCGCGGTGAAAGGCTGGACTTGCTGGTTGACAAGACGGACCGTCTTGGTGGCAGCGCACGAGAGTTCCGCGTGCGCAGCCGTGGCCTCAAGCGCAAGATGTGGTGGAAGAACGTCAAGCTCATGGCACTCTTGGCACTCGTAGTATTCCTCATCATCATGGCTATTGTGATCGCTATCAGGAATGGGTCTGGTTAAGGTAGGATTTGTGAGCGCGGAGCCATTCCTTTTAATTATTTCCTTCTCGTTGAAACTGTGTATTTCCTAGGCGAACAGATGGGACGGACAACCCGGGCAAAAGGGTATAATTATGCAACAAAGTCCTCTTTTCAATCAAACTGATACCCCAATATCAATCCACCTCTCAACGTTGTCGTAATCTTGAAATTGCGTCGTAATCCACCGCTCCAAACACTTGGCGTCTCATCCTTTGTCGCTGGGCTATCATCACCCAAATGTGCATTATCAATCGTCGGTTTTGTCTCCGATCCTCCGTTTCATGGTCTCATAGCTTCTGTTTTCTCCTCTCACTGTCCTGATAAACATATCCCAGCGTCACAGGACTAGCAACCAATCCCGTAGTCAAAGAAGTCGGCGCTCTTCGGAACCTGTCTGTGAAAAATGCCGGGTGTAGCGAAGAAGCGCAAGGAACAGGTTTAAGCGGCGGCGGTTGTGTCGCCGGAGGACAAGCAGCGCCCATTTCGATATTTTTTTATGGCGAATAAATAAAAACAGAGACTAAAATGACGATGAGTTATCACATTCTGGGATTTGGGGGATGTAGTATTAAAGAGGCACAGTAGATATCTTACCTTGCGCCGAGGTCAGTGTTGATCTTTCTCCACGTGCTTCGGTAATCACACCGATGACCTTAATTCTAGCGGCCGGAATGGAAGACTCGGAATGGATTGATGATGACGGAAGCTCACCGTAGCGTGTCTCATGTAACAAGGACCAATTGATAAGTCCGGGGAATCGGGGGGACATTTACCGAAGCGGGGAGCCCTGTACAACATCGAGATAGCAAGCCTTGGTAATGTGAGATATTGCGGTATTCGTTCATTCATTCATTCGATACACTACAATAATGCAATAATACGTCATACGAACGCTCACTATAACTAACCAATTCCCAATCCCATTCCAACTCCAGCGCCTGTAGCCCAGCCATTCCCGTAAGAGGCACCTTGATCATCCGTGGATACACCTAAACAAAAGAAACTCCTTCATCCCCGCCATTGCTCCATTGGGTTCTCCCTCTCTTCTGCAGTCGCCGTAAACCTCGGCTGATAATCATCGTGGCTTCCGCGATGTCTCCTGTCTTGTACTCTGTCAACACCCGGCGTTGGCTGGTTTGAGAGAATTCTCTCTGCTTCACCGTCGCCTTCTTCAGCGTCTTTGCCATCTCCAAAGACTTTGTCCACATTGCCATCTTTCTCAATTCGTTGCATCAGATCTTGGTCTCCGGGGAAGTAGACTCGTCGAATAGCTTGAACAACCAAATCGATCACAATGAGCACGATAAGCTCAAGCAACACGAGCGTCCACCATTGTAGCGTGCGACCAAAGTTGTCGATGAAAGCGTCGCGGACAATGTAAGGACCAAAACTCTTGGGTTTTATGCCTGATAAGGCCAGCAACCACAAGAACCAGCCAGCGACAGATATGAGGCATCCACCAAAGGTAACAACAGTTTTGGTGTGTACTTCGAGAATCCTGCAAGAGTTAGTACAGCTCAACAACGTACATCGGAAAACTTACAAGAGCTTTATGTTGATGAAAATGACAGCAACAGTGAAACTAACCATACCCATAGCAAAGATACTGTTATCCCGATCATAAAACGTCTTATCGTAAACACACCACGTAAAGTACCAGATCACAAAACTCCCGGCAACACCCATGAACATCCATGCAAAGTACTGAGAGAATCTGAATCCGAGGTTTCTCTGTCCAAAAGTGTACAATTCTGGCACTTTCATCAACGTCTCTGCACGAAGATCCTTCTCGAAAATACCGAGAAGAATAACAGGAAGTGACGTAAAGGCACTGTTGAAGACGGTCAAACTCCATGATTCGTACAGTGACGTGCCAGAGTATCCATTGTAGCGCTGGTAATGAGCTTGTACGATGAAGAACAGAATTTCCTTCCAGAAAGTTGCAAGCACATACTTGCCGGTCCTCATATAGTTCCACCTGCCATGAACGAAGAGGAGCTTCTGAAGGAATCGGAATTGAGCAATTGAGTAGTCCGAAATTCGAGCAGCCTGCAAACCTTCACGACCAGAAATACCAATACCAACATGAGAAGCCTGAATCATGCCGATATCGTTCGCGCCATCTCCGATTGCCAGAGTCATGCTCTTTGGCACATATCTTCGAATCGAGCGAACGAGGTTGGACTTTTGCGAGGGGGAAGCTCGACAGCAGATGACAGAGTCAACACGTACAACAAGGTCGTAGAAAAGAAGGGACAGCTCATCATCTTCGTCAATCTTGGCGAGTGTCTGTCCATCGACAACCACAACAGAGTGCGGGACCATGCCACGGCTAACATCATTGAGAGTCGCAGTAATCGTCTCCTTCAGTTCGCCCAAAGTCGCATCAAGAACGTAAATCTCTGACCAAGGTTTACACACACGAGCAGAATGACCAATATTAATAGCCGTCTCTCGCTTGTCACCCGTAAGCATCCAGACTTTGATGTTGGCGCGACGCAGCTTGTCAATGGTATCTGGGACTCCCTGCTGAAGCTTGTCTTCAATTGCTGTCGCTCCGGCAAGCTCGAACCTCTGCTCAATAAGCTCTCCAGCGGCTTCGATGCGTTCCTGACGATCGACCAAGCTTGTCTCGGCTTCTCTGTACTTTGCTTTCCAAGTACGATAAGAGTCCTCGTCAATGTAGCGGTAAGCATACATAAGAGTTCGAAGGCCCTCGCTGGCAAAGTCATCGACGTGTTGGAAGCACTTCTCAAACACGGCGCCTTCATTTGCAGCCATTGATTCATCAATCTTGCGCTCAGCATCGTCGAATGATGGCATTTGGGCAAGACTCTGTCGAGGGCTCATCATTTCGGTTGAAGTACGAGGTGATCGAGTAAGCTGTTGTGACAGACGCTTCAGATCAGTCGAACGTCGTCCCAAGCTCAATCTGAGACCTTCTCGATTAGACGATTCAGCTCTGGAGAAACCAAAACTATTGCGGGGACTTCCGTAGGGACTACCATAAGGACTGACGCTCTTTTGAGAGTTGATCCGCTGCAAAGCCTGATCCTGCCGAGAAGCTCGTCGCTGACTTGCCCGACGACCGATATTCTTGGCAGTTTCTTCGGCGAGATTACTCAACTTCAGACGCTGCATGATGACATTGTCTGCACCCTTGCAAAAGATGCAGATACGTCCATCAGGCATGCGAATGATGATCGACATTCTCTTCCTTTTACTGCTGAACTCAATCACATCCAGCACCTGATACGTCTCGGTGTACAGGGAACCATCTGCATCTCGGGCCTCCAACTTGATAGCTTGTGCAGGTCGATCAATGACCAGATATCCCAGATCTTTGGCAGCTTCAACAAGAGCAAGTTCATCAGGCGAAGCAGCTTGGAATGTGATGTCGCCATCATCAGTCTTTTCAGGAAGACAAGTGTGGCAGAGAGCAATACACAGCAAAAAGTGCTTTGCCTTTCGTGAGAAAGCTGTGTTGGGCTTCCTCTGAATATAGTCCAGCAGATCTTCCGTCTTCATGTCGGCGTTCTCAGCTGTATTGACAGTGGATTGCCAATGGTTTGCAGATCTTGTCGACATGGTTCTAATAGGCTCTGGTCGAGATCCGCTTCCATTTGTGTCGTCGTTTCCGTCGAAAGTCTTGACATGGCCTGTATTCTTTGCCGCAGAAAAGCTCGCCTTGCTTTTACCCTTTTTCGGCCGCTCTGACTCTTCAATTCGTCGACGCATCTCCTCCTGGTCTCTCTGCACGTCCATATCATGCAGACAAGCAACACCAGCGACCGACATTTTGCGAAAGCGCATGATGTTCTCTGTCAGAGTGCCTGTCTTGTCAGAAAAGACATAGCTGACTTGGCCCAAATTCTCGAGGATGGTGGTTGTATTCGCAACCATGGGCGTATCAGATATTGGATCGTACATGTCGGCATCCTGAAGCAAGTATAGCTGCCCCAGTTTGATAATTTCAAGACTGATATACAGCGACAAGGGAATCAGTGTGTTGAACATAATGATGTACCCAAAGAAGATTTCCTTAAAGGGGACGCTGCCATTATAAAAACCAGATCGCTTGATGTACCAAGCGAAATCCTCAGTTCGATCTCGCCACAGGTAGTAACCAATAGTTAGACCCATTGTGAGCATGAGAACGATGAAGATTTGGACCATGATCATCCTGTTGATAACTGATTGCATAGCGGGTTTCTTGGCGCGGACATTCTTATTGGCGTTCATTCGAATCTTGCACTCCTCGCCCGTGTTCACAATGATACCGAGGGCCTCGGCCGTATTACGGAGAGTAGATCCACGGTAAACGACATTGTTCATGGACAGTGGTAGAGTTTCGCCGTCGACAGTTACTCGACCATCGTAGCTGTAAAGGTCCAGGTTGGGGTTTTCAGAGATGACAGTAGCTTGTGTCGCACGAAGGCCTTCGAGGGTGTTGCATCGTTCGGCGAGCAAAGGACAGGCCTGTTTACTCTTGAGGTTCGTCTCACCATCAAGAGCCATGGTGTCGATGTACGCGATGCCATTAGGACCGGTAGCATGCAAAAGCACAATATCCGCAGGAACAGGGTCATCTCGGCGCAAACGAATGACATCGCCAACACGAACATGCTGCCATTGTACCGAAGTCCAGTCTCCCTTTCCACCCAATCTGGCGGTACCTGTGGTGCCTGACTCGAGATCATCAAGCATGTGCTCTTCACCACTCTCAGACGCTTTTTCCTTTTTCCTCCTCATTTTCTCAGCGTGTCTCACGCGGCCTTTCTCCGCAGTTCGATCCGTCAAAACCCAAGCCTCACTTCGATTTTCCAGGCGATCAAGTCGATAGCGCCTATAATCATCCCATCCTTCCTTAGCCATACTGAATGCGACGAATACACCCAGAGGTGCAATAGTAGTCCATCTTCCGACAGTACTCAGACCAGGAATCATCTGAATAGTACCAACAACAAGGAAGTAAAAGTTTCCAAGCTTGCTAAACTGAAAGATGAGTTGCTTCGGGAAGAAATCGTAGATAGTGTAGCGACTGGATCGGATGAAATTGCTGCAGTATGGCTTTCCTGCACGCTCATCGATAAGACCGTTGGCACTTCGCTGCGGCGGATTGAGAGGAATATGACGGCCATCGGGTAAAGGTTCGAGGGGTTTTTGGCGAAGAATTGTCTCGAGAATGACCTTTTGGTGGAATTCTCCAAGCTGTTTTTTGGTGCGATCTTTCCATGTTGGTTTTGCGCCAGGTCCAATTCTTCGCTGACGTCTTTCTCGAAGATACTTCTTAATATCGGCGCGCACTGAGGATTTGGTACCGTTTCCGCCGAACCCAAAACTGGTCTTGTCAACAGGCGAAGTCAATTCCTTATCGGTTCGGTCCGCAGAATCAGGAGGTTGGTCAGTTGACAATTCCGTCCTCGAAGGAATTGGTCGCAATTCGTAAGGGCCACTCGCTCTCGGACGAGAACCATCATCGGGTCGTCTAGTTCTGGACCTCGATCCAGATCTCACATTTGTGTCATCGGCGGAAGATCGTCGCTGGCGATCATTGTTGGGGTCTGTGTAAGAGCGGCCTGTATTCCGTGGTCTCGAGAAATTGGTCGAAGTTCGAGGATATCGCTCATCAAGAGCAGCGAGATCACGAGCTATTTCGCCATCGGTGTCATTTCTCGGTTGCGAAGGACGTCGCCCGCTATTATCGCTGGGGTATGGAGGAGCCATGTTAAGGCCGTTGAATCGGCGGTAGCATCTGGAATAAACGTTGGAGCTGTGGAGTGGTCGTGGGGACGCGCCGGGTTTAGTTAGATTGGAGCGGTATTGAAACGAGATGATAACCTAGGAAAGGTTTCCGTTGGAATCAAGGAGAGAAGAAGGAAAATGAGAGAATAAGACGACTTGCGGAGGAGTTGGAGAATGTGGATGTTTTGTCAGAATTGAGTTATTAGGCTGGCTGGGCTGGCTGGGCTGGGCAACGGGGATCGTATACAGCCCGAAGCGGCCTTTACTCCAAGCCAAGGATGGTTCTGTAAGCTACGCCTGCCATTCGTAATCCTTCAATCTCCGCATAAAAAGCGTTATCACTCATTAATTCACTATAGTTTCTGCCATCCTTCACTGACAATTCATCCCATCCGGATCTTCGGAACCTCTTCGTGTCTTGATGCTCCCCTCACGAATTAACTTTGCAAGCATGACGAGGTGTATTGAGGCGCAGCATTGCACTTACATATCATCACTTGGAAATCCTCGCAGCCCGCGGGTACTGTAACAGACTTTGCGTCGTACAAGCTCGGCCTGATTGGCGCCGTTAATTCCAGCCAAGTCGCTCAAATCAGGCCATCTAATCTGGCGACAAAATAAGCTCATGCATTGAATCCGTTTCACCTAAAAACACTGGGGATTGAAGACCTGGGGAAATAACTGAGTGACTTATTAAAAGCAGACCCCAGATTAGTCTATTCTTGTCTTTAAAGGCTGACCAACACTTATCACACGTGCAATCCAAGTCCAATCATAGCTCACTGCGCCTCGAAATATACGCAGCTCAGTCCGCGGCCGTATGTATGAAGACAGTGAGGAGAAGATGAAATGGGTGGACAACAAGACTCGAAGATTTGAGTACTCGAGGATACGCGGCTCAGCCTTGGTGGTACAAATCTCTTACACGGTCCGTTGTTACTCCCACATCTTCCGAGCGAGCCGCGTCACGACCTGGGTTATCTCTTTGAGCGGCACAAGCCTCCAACAGGTCACTCGCCCCACTTTGCTTACTAACCTTGCTAGTACCTGCGGGGTACGTGAAGTTCTCGTCAGACAGCTTCTTCATTCAACACAGCCAAAATCATCAAAATCCTCATACAAATTGACCCTAACACGTCTCAATTAAAACGATGAGCTCCCAAAAGATACCTGATTATAT
>JABEEM010003640.1:0-12685 GCA_013363185.1 Fusarium secorum | reverse complement strand
AGATCAGCCAAACTTTGAGTTTCTTTATATGTGAGATATCGCAGGAAGTCTCATATAGGTGATAAAAGATCAATTTTACCTTATAAAGTCCTGAGAAACTGTTCATTGCCACCATGTCAGATATCCTTGCACCAACAGAAGTGCAGCAGTATACCCGGAATACAAATGGGCGTCGGAAACGCAGAGCTCGCAGAGCTTGCCTAACATGTCGATCTCGTAAGGTCCGATGCGATGTTATGCAAAAGTCGCCCTGCAGTAACTGTCAATGGAGCTCATGCGAGTGTGTAGTAATAGGACCTCGTCGGTCGCCGTGAGTCAACTTCCAGAGTCTACCGACGGTATCACTGACAAACATAGCTGCAAGAAGAACAAAGTAGACAATAAAGCTTCCAAGCAGCCCAAAAAAGAAGAAGTCCCCATTGAGGCCACGCGCGATAGTTCAAGCTATCCATACTCTCCAACGTCATCGATATCGAGGTCAAGGACGAAGAGTCCAGATGTGAGTCGAGTTCCCATAAGCCGCTGTTCTCTAGCATAATTATTGGTGTATTACTAACAGCTAAAATAAGGCTTTGAGACATCATACCCTCCTATGGACTATATTATTTCACCTTTGACACCTATTTCGCAACTTGAGGACGAGTACTGTTTCGGTTCGCAGTATACTAGCAGCCATGAAGATCAGACTTCCAGCAATTCCTGGATTTACCCAACCGCCGCTTCCCAGTCACTTCCCGCCTCGTCTGAAATGTCAAAAGAACAAGAGTCGGACCCCATCATATATTTTGGGCGTGATGGGATAAGTGACGATCTATTAGGGAGTCTGCTGGCACTTCCATTTGACAATTTGAGACACATTTGATGCCTTCTCATTGAGAAACTCAATAATCACGGACCGAACCCCGAGACGGGACCGGCACTAATTGTCAAGCTGACGCACGTGGATCTACAAACAATGCAACTAGGGAATGCAGACAATCGGGGCTTCTGCCGAGACTGTCTTCACTCGGCTGCGCATGTATGGAACAAGGCTTGGCGAAAGGCACGTCAATAAATCAGCGCGTCGATAACACTTGAGCGCGCATGGGGTCAAGGAAGTCAGGCAACTACAGAAAGGCTACAGTAGCCACAACGCTTGTATTGAGTGTTTTTGTAGCAAAACTAGAGACCAGTACACCAGGCCACATGAATCGAAAAGCTAAGACGCCGTCACCCACGGGTATTGTCCGTTATTATTCCCCCCATCAGGCATGAAGCTTTTACAGCATCATGACACCAGCAAGACCAGCGACAGCGAGGACGGCAACAGCCTTGATGGAGTTGACGCCAGCAGTGTTACCCTTGTCGGCGGTGGAGCTAGAAGCAGCAGCGTCGCTGGACTGAGAAGCATCACCGCTTGAAGAAGAAGAGCCAGTCTCCTTGGCCCAAGTGACCTTGTCGCAAATGGTGGCAGACTCCTTGAGGGAGGCAATGCGAGAGCTGACCTCAGGGACGTCGCTGCAGGCATCGAGGAGAGAGGAGATGCCATCCTTCTGGTCGATGTACCAAGAGCTGAGCTTGGAAGCGTAGGAAGTGTACTCCTTGGCCATGGAACCAGTGACGGCGGGGATGACACAAGCATCGGTCATGGTCATGGCATCGGTCTGCTTGGCGAGGAAGCTCGCGAGCGAAGAGTCAGGAGTAGGGATGTCGGTGAGGTCGGGGAGGATGCTGGAGGCGACGGAAGCACACTCCTTAGCATCGCGCTTCTCGAGGCGCTCGAGAGCAGGGTGCGAGGCAGCGACGACGGTCGCGCCGACAGTGAGGATGATGGCAGAGCGCATTGTGATTGGAGGTATAGGTATTATTAAAAATAAAATGTTTGTGTTGGTTGTGGAAGCGGAGAAAGAAGAATGAGTGGATGGCTATTAACGAGAGTTTACTCAAAACAGATGGGATGGGAGAACCAACAGAAGGATTCCAAGGGCTTTGTATTTAAGATTTTCTCAAGGCCCTTGGAGGAGTCACGATTCTGGCGGTGTTCATTAGGCTGGATTAAGGGGCTTCCTATTGTAGTTAATGTTTGGGCTATGTCTTATTTCCCGGCCCCCCACCTCGTAAAAAGGCTGAATGCCCTCAGGAAACACCAAACATTTAGTGCCACGATCGGTCTGACCTCCATCTCGGTAGCTCGTGTTCAGCCGCACGACTGGGTGCATCGGTGAGTCACTGTGTCTCGTGCGAAGACGGGAAGCGTTATGCCCAACTTTATTGTACAGTTGCTGCGTCTTTCCTTCAGATCAGATCAAGGATATCCAGGCTCACTCCGGACCATAACGCATAACAAAGGATCACGGCAGCCACAACCCCCCTGCATGCTAAGTTTTCAGCTCATCTGCTCATCAAACAACTGTGCCTTGCCGTGCGTTAGGCAGTTTCATCCATGGCCCTTACAAACCCTTTAGCGCGCGCCAGATCATCCGGCCATCTCCTAACTGAGAATGCTTCGCGAGTCACCACCGGTAGAGACTTGCCGTTGCGCCTCTTACATGTGGAGCAACTCATTTGATCCGCCTTCTGCTACTGCAGCTTTTGGACATTCGTGTCACATGCTGAATTCAATTGGTCGTGAGTGATTGGAGGCACAAGTTTCGACGGTTACCTATGCGGACCTGGTCGTTTTCCTATATCAGATAAGCTTAGTTCTTAACTAGTGACTGGGTCTGCCCCAGAAATTAACTCCAGTCCCCAGCGTTGGTAGCATGAGAAATTCAGCCTTGGCAGTCTAACTTTCAGCTTTCCTCACAGCGACTTCCGAGGAGCTGTTTCTCTCTCGTAACCCGACAAACCTAAAATGAAGAATTGCCGTAATTTTGAGCGATTCTTCGGCGAACAAGATTGTCGTACTAACAACTGCCGGCAAGCTGTAAGCTTCAGGGTAGGTAGGACAATTAAACTGACAGACTGCAGAATTCTTCGATGATTGATCGAAATTCTTGGTCACATTGACAAAGGACTTCTGGGAAGAATGCGTCCATTTATCGTCAACCGAACTGAATGCTCTTTCTTTTGTTGATTGTATCGAAAGTCCATAAGATGTAATGCACCGTCAGGACCCTCTCATTACGCTGAGTCTTAGACCGATCCTCACCAGCAAACTCCACCCCAATGCTGCTGAATAGAGCCATTCGTGTTCCACCAATACGTAAAGACCAATGTAAATACATACAACCATCTTTGTACGAGACATCAAGGCTTCCTGTGTAACCCTCCAGCCTTTTCTGCATTTTGGCTGAATAAGCATG
This sequence comes from Fusarium secorum, assembly GCA_013363185.1. NCBI lineage: Eukaryota > Fungi > Ascomycota > Sordariomycetes > Hypocreales > Nectriaceae > Fusarium > Fusarium secorum. Next base: position 9,401 of record JABEEM010003640.1, on the reverse strand, counting down.
TCAGCCCTATGCGGGGTTTTTCTACTTCAACATCTCATCCTTGCATCAAATGTCGAGCATCGACGATCGTGATACCCAGATCCTGAGGGACGAAAAAAAAGAGGATCTGTGCCTGAATTTCGTGAAGATGGCACCAATCCTCCCGGAGTCGGGGGCGGGTAAGTCCGGGGCAGAGTTGGCTGCAGGCTTGTTTGCTGACAGTCAACAGGGCAGTTCTATGATATGTCGCCCCCAAAACGATTAGGTAATTGTAAAGCTTAGTCCAGCCTTCAATCGAAAACACTAACACGATTGATACAGGACGAGGCAGACATGCAATCGTCTTCGAATGTCGTGATCCGAGCGGTCGCATCTACGCTATGAAGCTATTCAAGCAAGACAGCAGAGATAGGATCCGTCGCGAACTCGAGATATTCCGATATCTCGGAAATGGTCCGAATATCATCAAGTTTATCGATGCTGTCCAAGGCGAGGAGGTTCGCGTCCCCCGCAAACCCGAGTTCTGAGCCAGGATTGACGTTGTGAGGCATAGGGTTCCGACATCGGCATCATCCTTGAATACGTAGACAACACAGATTTTCGAACACTGTATCCTCATTTTAATGACCTGGACATTCGATATTACACCCGCGAGCTTCTGAGAGCTTTGGACTTCACCCATAGCCAAGGTGTTATGCATCGGGATGTTAGACCGCACAATGTGGTGATTGACCACGAGAACAGAAAAGTGCGACTCACAATGACACAATCTGGCGCACACTGACGCATGATAGCTCCGACTGATAGGCTGGAGCTCAGCAGACTTCTATCGACCCGACGAAGATCTGGACACCTGCGTAGGCCTCTGGAAGCCACCAGAGCTTCTTCTCTACCACGGACGATATGACTTCAGCATAGATATGTGGTGCTTCGGGGCCATGCTCGCAGCCATGATCTTCAGAAAGGAGCCATTCTTCCACGGGGCTTCGCGCATTGATCAACTGAGGAAAATCGCTGAAGTCCTTGGCACAGACAAACTGTACCGCTTTGTCAATGAATATGACCTTGAGTTGGATGACGAGGAACTTGAAGCTCTGGGTCAACATCATGAGCAAGCTTGGACCGATTTCATCAACTCGGATAATGAGAGGCTTGTATCTGATGAGGCTTTGAGCCTTATCGACCAGCTTCTACGATTTGATCCAAAGGTAAGTGTTATTCTGCGAGGACTAGGTGGCGGTCAATGCTAATATGTGTATCTAGGAACGACTCACGACTGCTGAGGCTCTTAGGCACCCATATTATGAGATGTTGCTTTCTGAATCACGAGCAGGTCAACTGAGTAGGTGGACTTAGAGCAGGCCAGAAGAATTGGAACCATCTCTTGTAGAACATATCGCCTTTATCTAACAGGCTGCATGGGCTGGCTCAAGTTGCTGGACCTGTATAACAGCGCAGGCCTAACTTCTGGAACATCATGAGTTATCCACCGTGCATCATCTCATGGATAGTATTTGTACTTATTCCCGATCCTTGGGATTATCTGAGGGGATTTAGGACCCCATCTCGCTTAATGACCCCGTTTTACAAAATCCACCTAGGAACAAAAACTGCCAAAAAAAGCGTGCGTCATCCGGAATTCGAATCCGAGCCTCAACTTTTCTCAATGGAAGAGTTGAATCCTAACCCCTAGACCAATGACGCTCTGAGTTGTGCGTTGATGGAAACAGCCAGTTGCTAACGTGCACCATCACGAGGACCTCAGTGGACGAATCCAGGAGGCTGGCAGCAATCCAGTAATACTTCAATTTGACCCGCAATGCATAAACTAGGAGTCTCATACCATCGTACCAGGACTCAATTCCGAGTCTTTTCAATAGTAGCGCCCAGGCTTACTGGGGAGACTTATTCCCTAACGAAACTGCATCAAGAGTTCCGGTCTAACTAATCCTCGGCCCAGACTTAGCGACATCTCAGAAATTACATGTAAGTTGTGGAGCATATAAAAGAAGATGGTTCTGATTTGATTGTCGTGTCTTATAGATATGATCACTATTGGTGAGGGATAGCCATGTCAAGGGAGGGTCCGCGGCATGATTTTCGATGGCACGACTGCCAGCCGTTGGAACCGCTGGTTGAAGATCTGTTGCATCTTCAAAACGAGGTCCAAATGGAAAAGTCATTTTGTTCACCTAGTAATGCGAAGGAACACGAGATTGGTCTACAGTACCAGAAGTTGCACCAACCATACGACGCAGAGTCTCAATGTCACCAACTCGCCAGACGATCTAATGGTACGGGATTGTCTCGGAATTTGCGGTTGCGCCAATAAAGGTACCTCAGGTCGGTCCCGGCGCCAAGGCAAGGGTAATAACATAACACTCAATTCGTCTACATAGCGTATCGTAATGAAGTAGAGAAATGCAATTGTCTTGGTCATTATACGCCACGGATTGACCCCTTGATCTTTGACTGCCTCCTTACCTTCAGATCGGCCATTTCCTGGACCAGTTCCAACATTTTAATCTGGGCAACCAGGAAAGATGATGCTATTCAGTACAAATAACCTCAATCCATCAGTCTATTTCCATGCTGAGTGGTCGGAGAGGGTGCGGATGTTCGCACCGGGAAGGGAGCTTCAACGACATCGGAATCACAAGAACCGCGGCCGCGCATTTCTCGTCTCAATGGTGCTCATATTTCTGATCTTCAACTGCAGGAACCTGGTATGATTTCTTGTCTTCGAAGTACGTAGGAAAGCTAACGTATTTCTACATACAGGACATTAAGAATACATCGAGTCCCTCCCATTTACTAGCCTCCTCGCATCGAATCTGTAGACTTCACTACCTTGTCCCCGCAAATGTCGCCAACCGTCAAGTCTGCGCAGTGGTGACTTCGGCACTCGCCAACCGATACTCCATACCGACGATTCTAGGCTACAGAGGAGAGTCTTTTTTGGACGCGCAAAAGGCTCATATTGCAAAATTGCGCGCAATCAAAGATTATCTACATAATGCAGGAGGTGCGTCTGACGATCTTGTCATTATTGTTGACGGATTCGATGTGCTGGCTCAACTACCGGCAGAGGCCATGATACAGCGATACTTTACTCTCATGGCTGAGGCGGACCAGCGACTTGCTGATCAACGGGGAATCACCGCCAAGGAGCTTCATCGAACTGGAGCAAGGCAGACTCTTCTATGGGGAACGGATAAGGGCTGCTGGCCCGAGAGCGAAACAGATCCAAGATGTTGGCTTGTTTCATTCTCAGCACAGCCTCAGCTCACATGGGGACTCAAAACGGACACTGGTGATCTTCAGTATAGCGACTCGCGGTTTCTAAACTCAGGTACAGTCATAGGTCCACTGGGTGACCTTCGCAAGTTCATCGACGCCGCAATATCACTGATAGAAGACGATTGGGATCAGAACTTCCTCTTCCGAGACTCTGATAGTTTTATATCGCGGCTTTATATGCTCGTCAAGGATATCAGAGATTGCGAGACTTGAACAGGGACGAGTTTCCTGAAGACATCGCTGGAAGGGATGTACCCAGGCCGAAAGATGGCAAAGATGATGTCACTGAATCTCACGTTACAGTGGATTTCGACTATGCATTTACGCAAACAGAATGCCATAACTACAGGTTTGTCCCACAATCGCGGATTTGCTACTGTTGACTGACGCAAGAAGATTTATCCACTTACTTCAGTACGACAATTTTGACATGTCGGCTACTATCAAGCATGATGCGCTGGAAGAATGGTCAAGATTCCGCCCATACAAGATTCAAATGCCTGCGGCGATCTACCAGGCGTTTCACAGAGTGTATGATTCACTTCCCGCAGAAGACCGACCAGCAATTTCAGGACACAATTGGATTCGAAGTCTTAGACTGGGCACAAACATCGGTACACGGGTGATCTTTGCATTCTATCACAACACATGTGACAAAGCCGGGTTCCTCGACACCTTCCACGACACATGGTTCTGCCCTCTGATCCGACCTCTTCTCCGAGTCGCTGTCAGAGCGATTCAGCACCAACATCCAATCAGCCCAAAACCTATCGACGGACGAGTTTGGGTTTCTGCACGGCAATACCCGACACGCGATCTCGATGAGTATGGGGGGGTCTTTACGGATGCACCGGGGGAGGAGTTTATACCACTTCAGGAATTTTGCAGTGAGGATATCGGGTCTGCTATTGGGAAGGATACAGATTATCCGTTGACCAGACTCTAATGGATTAGGGTTGATGTAATGAGTTTGGATGATCAAGGAGCGTAATGCTTTTATACCCGGCGTGTTATTACACTACCCCCATTCCGCAAGCAGAGTACACCAACTAAATGATATTTATGCCCATGAATTTATTCATAAGGGCACTTTGTTTTCGCGTTTCATGAATTCTCACTAGTTTTCTCTATCAACCCAATCGGGTCGATATCAACACCATCACCATCCAGGCTTTCCTTTCCACTCTTAACGAGCTCAGCCCACATAGTGGCCTGTAATCTTTCAGCAAACACGTCTTCACCTGGGACACTGTAGTCGATATCTCGGCCGCAGTGGATCATAGCCATAAATCCCTTCTTAGCGAGTTGTGCAAGCGAAGTATCGGGGTGATGGCTGAGCTTCTGGAAGCGACGCCTCCAAGACAACCACCGTGCCATGCTGAATCCGGCATCATCAATGTGCTGATCCTGCGGAAGGGTCTCGAGATTCAGTGATGAGTGTTCTGACTGCTGTTCATCTGCTTTGAGAACGCAGTCCCTGAGAAGCGCGTGAGAACACAGCTCCATCCATACAACTGCGCTAGGCAGAAACTTGCCAATATTGTCATCGCTGGTCTCAAGGGCCTCGCGCATATACCATAGCCTAGTCGAGGAGATCTGTTCCTCGCATATGCTAGCAGCCAAGACCTTGGCAGAGAAAGTAGCAAGGCTACGCAGCTCAGCCTCTGAACCTTCTTTCACCAGTTCTCCCCAGAATGTCTGTAAACTCTGTGAAAAACCATAAGATTCCCAGTTTCCAACGATATTCTTCCCAGTATAAAGCTCTTTATACACAAGACCAAACTGCCTCGTCCACAATAAAAGAAGGACAAGGCGATCTTGGAACAAGCTGTGACTGTCTATGGCGGTGCTGGCTTTGAGGAACATATACCACAAGACATCAAGATTCTGCTGTACCGTGGGGAAGTCTGCTAGAGGTCTTTTGAGTAGCTCTTTGATGAAGTGAAAAGCAAAACTCTTGATAGATATGAGAAGATCTTGCTTCTCCTTGTCACTTGCTAGTCTATGTCTTGAAGATCTTCTGCAAAGCCTTTCAAGACTTCATGTCTAAAGCGTTCGTCGTGGCCGACGTCAGAGTCGGTCTGAGATGGAGTCATAATAAGTTATGAGATTGAAACTGAAACTTGTCAATTTTTGTATGCGATAATGCGATATGTGTATCGTGTGAACAGATTCATGATGGAGATGAAATGACAAGTGATGCCTTTTATAACAACAAGTATTTGGTAGTGCCTGAGGCGACAACTCTAGGCAACAGTCGTAGAGGATGTTCTTGTAATGACATATATCGAGACCATTTTGTCGTATTTTTTACAGCTTTTTTACTGTCAACATTCAATTAAAGCTTCGCATGGTTGGCGTTGAAATGGTGGGGGTTAGACATCGTGGGTAAAAATGCGGTGATTGGTCACTCTGTACGCGATTTGGAGGCCACTTGGGATAAGATATGATAAGATAAAGAGATCAAAGCCATGAATAGAAGTATTATACTTCATGAGTTGGATTAGCTATCTCTTTTGAGGACTCTTTATGGTTAGGTAGGCTAGTTTGGTGTCGAAGAATTGGGCTGCTCCTGAGAATTGATCAAGGGACCACTGAACACCCGTCCAGAATTTCTTGTCACTTGTCAAGTTGACATGAGCTCAGCCTTATTGGGAGGTAGGGATTCATCAGGACTGTTTGTATGTCGCCTCGGGAGAAACGGTTTTCGCGGGCTAGTCTTTCTCTAGCCACTTGCGACCACAATAGCACTGTATCTCGCGGAGTGGCCTTGGTCTCCACTTCCGATGATGTTTATTGCAATTGAAGTCGTCAAGTTCAGAGGAACGCTGGACACGGTCGTAAAAATCAAGGAAAGACTGAACTGGCGCCGGTGTGTAGCCCTGGGCAGGCAGACCCTGGAAGACCTCTGTGTCATCCGTGGCTGAATTTTCCGACTTAACGAGAAAGTAAAGGTGTCTGATAGATTCGAAAAAAGAAAAGAGGAACAATATTGCGTATTCAACCGTGACACGTGTGTGGGGGGGTGTGAGAGCTCTCCCATGATATTCCTCACTTGGCCAGTCTCTGTCAAGCCGAATGGCAACGTTCTGAAATGAGGAAAGGACGTTTCTGGTAGAATGGAAGGCTCGCCGAGCCGCCTGCGTTAAGACTAGAGTAGTAAAACCTTCCATATCGTCGTGGTTATGAGAGTATCCTCTCATCTGCTCGATGCACAAAGTGTCGTGTGCGGGATTGCATCTTAGTCTTATATAACCCTCTTTTGGCTTCTCTGATTTTGCAAGGACGATAATTTTTGGGTATCTCAAGAGATAGACTTTGCGAGCATCGCAACAAACCAAGCTCAGTCTGTGCGACTCCCTGAATTCATCCGTTTCACGTCCCCGGGTGATGAAGTTTCCGCCAGTTATGCACATATTAAACCCGGAGGGACTGGAACGAAAATCGTAACCGAGTGTCATGTCGACCCTAATGTTGATAACCCTTGAAGTTGCATCAAAGGCTGCTTCCCAGATCTTAAGTTGGACTTCCGGCGGAAGCCAAGAAAATAGATGGAACGAGGATAAGTCCGATGAAGACTCGGCTTTCGGCTCAGGATTGCTAGTTGGAAATTCATGCATCGCTGAAATGAAAATGATAAGATGAAAGTCCAAAGTCACATCCAAATTTTGAGGATAGATGTGTTTTTATCATCGTGAAATTCAAACTTCGTCCGCGAATTTAAGCTCTTGAGGTTGAACCGGCTTACTGAAGCATAATTATTGTCGAACCTTAGTTCTGTGTGCTGGTCATAAACAAGGTTTTCTGTGTGATATAAGCTGTCAGTCACGAGTCTTGACTGAAAAAAAAACATTGGGCTCACACTTCAATCATTATGCCATAATGCCTCGCCAATTACTGGAGCTACAGAGCAAACTTACAAATATTTCAAGTCACAAAAGGTTGTATATGGATAGTATAAGTAAAGCGATAAAATGACAGCTTTGTTTAAATGATAAAAGCTTCTCATCACGATCGCAATTCCTCAGCTCTTAGCTTTTGTGTTGGGAATATCCGGTGAAAGATAGGTCTTGGCGAAAACCTCATCTGAGAGTCAGTGTTGATGCTAACAAGGTCGTTTATGTTGAAAGCAAGGGTAGCAAGAGCCAATAGGCTGGCGGCATCCCCTGAGACAGCACTAGGTCTCCCATCCCAGAAATAGTTCTCAAGGTTTATGCAGTATGCATTGCCCACAACTGTCTGGCTTCTGGGGTTTGCGCGCAGGATGATAGTTGGGGAGCTTGAAGGATCCCGAATAATGAACAATTCGTTCGCGAACAGTGGCATCGTCTTGAGCTAATAATCCGAAATCATTTCACTTGATCAAGGCATCCGTGGTCAAAGAATGTTTGGGCTTTGGTAAGTGTAGAAAGGAATACAACGGCGTCATAGTTCCACAAGTTCCCATCTCCACAGGCGACACCCGAATAGAAGACATAAATGTTGTTCTTGAGCGTGACAGATATATATGCGCATATTGTTTTCTAAAAGCTGAAGTTAACTGGAATTTTAAGTGTTTTGGCTTGATATGTCTCGTTGAGACGCCATAAGGTTTAACTATCAATCAACAGATACAGGCTAGTGTTTTTAAAGACACCAGCACCCTTAAACAGAATCTTGGACACTGAATTGAAAGGCATTATGATGTGTGTTGGAGGTGTGAAGCGATACTGAGGGCGGAATGACTGGTGAGTCACAACGAGATGCTTTTTTGAGTGTTTGGGTATATTGGCTGAGTGGTGGAGCGTATAGTAAGAGCTACGCCTCTCGCGACAATTGCGTAGGCTGACAGATGTGTAATATCGTTCTTGAAATTGCATGAATCTCAATTTACTATAAACATGGACGATTCGATACCTACCCAACCAGCCACAGCTCTCAGATTCTCGGGTAGCTGAACGGCCAAACTCCCTGTGAATGTCCAGGCCTTTTTTTCAGCCACCCTTAACGCCTCTTGTTTGGTTGCTAGGGGCCAGCTATTCAGTTCAAAAACATTTCAGAGGACCTCATCGGTGACATAAGTTCATTGCGCGGCGCTAGTGTTCTAGACCGTCACTCAATACATCATCGCTACCAACATCAAAGTCTCAGAAACCTGTCTTCGTCCCACTTGATGTCGCTCTAGACAAATAACTCCACAAGTTGTCGAAATAGAAGGATATATAGGCAGATGGTCGACAGGCCTGCCCTGCCTACCATTATGTCTTTCATGAAGTGAACGCCTGGATCGCCTCTTCCAGAATCCCGACAATCTCATCAGGTTTACTCAGCATCGGCAAATGCGCACTATCAATAATCCTTTTCGTGACATCCGCACCAACCTTTTCCGCGCCTCGGACAAGCATCTTCTGCGCTTCATAAGGGTAGGCCCTATCATCCTTGGTCATGACCTGCCAGACAGGTACATCCCTCCATCCTTCGTACGCCACTTCGTACCCTTCCGTCGAACCGGTCAAGGCGTGTTTGCTGAGCTTTCCAACCCAGTACTCGGCCTCTTCTGTCGGGAGATCGTGGTACATCATGTCGATTGGGTCGACCTTGATGACAATTAAGTTGTTCTCGTAGTCAGCTTCGCAAGTTGGTAGGGGCTTGCCGCCGAGAGCATCCAGAAAGCACGCGCCTTCGCGGACGAAACCAGTTGCAACATTGAAAAGCCCTATCACGCGACCAGTCTTTCCGTCTGTGTCGGCAGATTTGTTGGTGAAGCCTCTCATGGCACTTTGTCCCACCGCTCCACCATAGGAGTGTACTAAGACAATGACATCAAGTCCTTGCGACGCCTCGGCAGCGATGGCATCGGCGACAGCTTTAACGTCATGCGAATAATTGACGTCGGTGCTTGTTGATTGGTTTGACGGAAGTGCGACGGGAATACACTTGAACTCCTTAGCCTCCATGGCGGACATGATCTTGCCCCAACATTCAGGACTATGCCACGCGCCAGGCACAAATATGAGGCTAGGTTTCTGAGCCATGTTGTCGATTGATTGGACGATATTGGCTCGGATTCGGTGAGGGAGGGAGAGTGAATGAATGAATGAATTTATTCCGCCCGGGAGGATACGCCTCATAGGGCCCACAAC
>JABEEM010003637.1:0-35408 GCA_013363185.1 Fusarium secorum | reverse complement strand
ATGGACGCTGGATGGCATATTGTGTATCAAATATATCAAATGTTATTTCAAATCGAGGATTTTGTATTTGTTTGATTGAAATAAAATTTTGGCATATTTGATTGATTTGTTTGGCAATTTGTTTGATTGGATTTGATCTGGGGGCTGCGCTGGTCCAGCCATAGACATATCACAGGCTCTCGGATCTTTGCTGACGAGTTCGAGGGAGGGAAGAGTCTTGGTACTAGTAGATGGTCTAGTCTTTGAGACATTGGGCGACCAACTGTTTTCAGAAACATGTCTTACTTTGATAACATAGGATGTAACTTGAGTTGAGCCAACCCATAAGTCGGTCGGGCTTTCTCTGCCGCGTCGATCTTTGTGGCTGCGTCAAATACCAAAAAATGATCGATCGCCTGGGATTCCGCCCTGGAACTTTCTCTCCTGGCATGACGCGGAATGTTAGCGGACTCATCCAAGCGTTACCAACTGTTTCGAGGCTGCAGCGGTAGATTGATTCGGTATGTATATCACCCCGGCAGTCGACACGGCTACATTTCCGCCCCTCTCGTTCACCCGAAAAGCTCCTCATCACTCCAGCAGGTCTGAATAGGTCTGCACAATGAAATCATCCCGAGGTTCAGACGACTCGGGTCCCTCAAACCATCAAAAACCACCTTCTCTATCAGAGATTCTCCTACTCCAACCTCATCTGCTCCCCAGCCATCGTGGCTTACGTTCTCCATCGGCCTCTGCATCCCATGGTCCATCACCCGTCCAGGTAGAGAATGCTTCTCTTCCCAGGCCTATTCATCCTGATTTCAACTTACCCCGTCGTCTTCCTAATCCCTCAACGGGATTCTCAAATCTTCACACACGCACGCTCATTTCCAATTCAGCCGCACAAGCCTGACACCAAGATGTTTTGGATCGGTACCCTGGAAACCAAACCTATAGAGAGATGCTAGGTCAGGTAAGCCAGACATCATATCACGGTTTTCTACCATGGTATTAATTCTGAATAGATCATGTCACTTTCCCATGCCATCTCCAATTTCGCCGAGGCCAACCGGAGAACTGCCTTGAAACAGTACACCACACAGGTGAACCCAGCAAGGCTACCCAAAGAGCAGGATATCAACGAAATGCTTAGAAATCAGGAAATACTCAAGCAATTACTGCAGCAAGTCAATTCACTGCAATTCTCCCTGAGAGCTCAATCAGGCCTTGGACCTCCTCAACAAAACATGATCGGTATATCTAATCGCATGACGAGACCGATGATTGCGTCGACAGAGCTTTTAAAGCCAGATCTGGTAAGAAGTCGATATTCTCTGGAGGCGAGGACATGTCTAATGGTCAGCAGCCCGTCGGTCTTTTAGCGAGATGTGGCAATTGCACTAGATTTACTGCTCGCTTATCGCGACAGCGGCAGACTTTATGCCGAGCTTGCTATTCTCTCCAAACAAGACAGGGAGCTAAACCAAGCTCCAGGCGTGATCGGGCTCTCTGAAGCCTGGAACTTTTGGCAGTCGAGCCAGTGTCGCTACGGTTTCAATTCCCAAAATCAAGCGTTGTGTATAAGTTCTGGGCTTTTTTTGTAGTAGAAGTTTATCAATTACTTGCATATAATTAGTCATTCACCTGGAGCTGTTTTTTCAGACAACGGCATCTTTCAAGGTACTCGTCTGTCTGTGAATGATCTCGTGATCGGCCTGTTACGATTTTCTCAACGTCGTTATCACTTATGGGTGACTGAAATCTTGTGGGTTCGGATATGCAAGTTTGGCGAGCCTTCAGAGGTTCCCGTGAACGCATCGTCATACAGCTGGTTCTGACGAAACAACACCACCGGAAGGTTAATCCTCCACTGTCGAACAATAGACTAACTTTCCCACTTGACATTGATCCTGGCTTATTCGTCTTCAACACTTGTTGTTTGATTGATGGCATTGTGATATCTAATGTTTATTAATTTATCTTATTTGAAGTGATATTGAACCAGATGCTTTAGGAGCTTAACCTAATCATATACTGATTGAGTTTGATCAAGAGTTTGATTTCATCCATCCTATATGTTTACTTGCTCCATCAGGTAATATAAGATGCTGAGACAAGTCGCGATATTGGAAATTTTGCTTGAGTAGCGCAACGCCGTCTTCAAACTGATAGGTAGTAGTTGTAAAATAGAATAAACTAAAATATTATCCCCAATGTTTGGCTTCCTTCGAGTGATGAGGTCCAGCGATACTTCTATTTCCAATCTGGCCTCTCCAGTTCAACTTGGATCGCGGGTTAGGAGCAATATCATCTGTCGTGGGATTCAGAATCCAGGTGTGGAAAGAGACACGCTGAGCCTGAATGATGGAAAAGTGTAATAAGCTGTCCTCGATATCAGATGTTTCGACGTCAGTTTCTCCAGCATCTGTAAACTCTACTTCATCTTCTGTACTGCTCCCACTCTCGCTGGAGCTAGGGTCAGACCAGTACGAAGTATACGTCGAGGGAGGTTCCAAGTATCCAAAGGTGTTGTGTTTGTGAGGTTCCGTATCACTTTCACCTGAAGTACACAGGTAATGCACTTGTTGAGAGGAAGTCATAAATTCATCTTTCGGAGGAACAGGAGGAGGCTCAAGACTGCAATCTCTGTCAGAATCAGACTGATTTCTCCGAACGGCAGTAGGCCTGGCTGGTCGAATGTTCTCTGAAGACAGGAACGGTCGTTGGTGTAGTTGAAGTGGGGGTCGTAGAATGCGACCCGAAGCAGAAGAAAAAGACCGGAGCTGAGAAGCAGCTTCTATCTTTAGAACACTCCTTGGGAAAGTCTCAGGTACATAATAGGACGATGGGGCTGATGCTGGTCGTGGATAGGAGTCTTGAAGCGAGAATTCGTGGACAGGGCTGTAGTGAGGGTAGCAAGGGCTATTTGGCTTTTGGCTCTGGTATTTTTGGGCTTGTAAATTTGTGGTGGGCCAGCTATGTGATGTCTTGTGTGACTGAAATGGCATTGCCATGTTGAGGTCGTAAGTAGTACAGTGCTAACCCAAGGGTAATATGTAGAACAAAGCTTGGCTGAGCTTTAATAAATAAAAAAAGGATGAAATGATATCAGCAAGCTTCTGTGCCTGCAAAAGAAAAATAGAGGAAGAGAACAAGGGTTCGCCTAATGTTTCAAAGAGGGTCTTGGATATTCCAGAAACGATCGTGGTGCATTGCTGAATTGTGAATACACTGGTAGAAGACTTTAATGTGCCGGACGTAGTTATACTTTATATTATCAGCCAAACTGTCGAAAAGCTGAAATTGGCTTCAAGTTTATGAGGTTGGCAGAATCTTTCTTCTGCAAGGCAAAATTGTTACCTTGGGCTAGATTGCTCGAATGTGCGGTAGACCGTCTTGTCTACCAACTATGCCCCATTGGCTTATCACAACTGCAAAGAGATCGCCTGGAATGCAAGCCTCGCTGTAGGGTTGACAGAACACAGAGTTCTATATTATATCTCACCGACGATTGGTTAACTATTACATCTCGAACTCAGATCGCGATATCGATCTAGATGCTTTCGTCTTGGATTCTAGATCTCGTCCATATGTAAAACATTTGACTGATTTTTTGTTCTTCGTGGGGTACCAAACTGATAGTGATGGCTCTCCCATGTCTTGCCTACAGGAGTGTCACACGTACTATTCATCTACTGGGAAACTTGCTTTTGAGAGGGGAACAAATTTCTTCGAGTGGCTGGATGAATGCACTGCCCTCCATCATCACGATTTGGCTACTGTGAAAATCGTATCCTTTAGAGTGAGCCATCGAGGATGCTTGATCTTCACTTTCATGGGTAGTAACTATTCAGGGAGCGTTGCTTCTGTTGAACCATGAAACCTGTTTTGTCTAAAGTGTAGGTTCTAAGATGGGCGGACGACATATGGAGGTTACGGCATTGACCTGTTATAGCTACTTTGAAACTCGTCACGGATGACTTGCACCAGACATGTGCACCCCGCAACTAGTGACTATAGCCCGATACTATGCCGGAGGAGATGTCACGGTATAGCATGACGAACTAACGCCCATCGAACCCAAGAGTGAGAAGAGGGAAATAATTTGCAGCCACGATACACTTACTTGGGTAAGGGTCAGACTAAATACAGACAAATAAAACGATGACCTGGAAGCTGGAAATATGTGATATGAAGCTCTTAGTATATATCAATTAAGTATTCACTGTAAATCGTCGATTGTTGATATCCCGTTTGAAAAGTCTACCCTGAACCTCAGATATCACAAAGCTAAGTTCTCTGTGCTGATTTAAACTCTCAGCCATGTGTCTCAACTGCAAACAACACACGTAGCTCACAAATTAGACATTATACCATCATGGCTGAGCAATTAATACATTATCACAAAAGCAAGCTCAACATAGGATCCTCAATTGCAATACAGGGGTTTGGCTTGGACCAAACAATTTACAAATTGATACTTCAGATGGACCTGAGTAGTAGGTACAGAGAAGAACAATCTCTCATCGCAGAATAAGACAACATGTAGATTGTATATGAGTGACGCAAGCGATGGTAAGCATAGAATTGACACCTCGTACAGACTTCTATCATGTGGGCGGGTCAACAGTGCACAAAGAAAAAAGACCGGTAAGAGAGATGATCAACCCGTGAAGGATGTACTTATTGTTGGCAGAGTCCAGGTGTATTCATAAAGGGCATCTCGATGAGCAGCTGGGTCGGGGCCGCTCTTAGTCTAAACGCCGGTATTTAAAGCATCACAACCAGTGGCTTCTTGACTAAACGACTGTCATAGAACCACGTCTTACATCTCTCTTCTCGATAGTACCAATGTTTATACTAGGATTAATACGGTTGCCATGAATCTTTCAATTCAACAACGCCAGATTAACGGCCCGAAAGGGCATGCCAGTCAGTGATGGAACATTGTGAGAAACTCTTGAACGCGGACAGCGGACCCTAGCGTCGCTGTTTGCCAATTCATTCTTACCACCCAACTCGTATCCTCTGCAATGAAAAGGAGACTGCAAGTGATATCGCCGGAATATCCATTCCTCAGTTGCAGAATGATAGCAAGTCATCGCTAACCACCTTGCTGTTTCTAGCAGACTCGAACCAGTCAAGGGAGTGCTAGTAAAATGTTAGTAGGATGTGAGGGGAATAATTAGCTTATGACGATGGATCGACGTTGATATCAAACTGCTGGTAGGAGCCAGGCTAAGGGCGGAAACAAAAAATCCCGGTGTTGATATGCAGGGGCTCGGACAACCTTTTACCCCAGATCCGTAAGTACTTCAATCTATTTGGGATACCTTAGGGCTGAAGTGGATCGATGTTCGGGCTTTATTAGTCTATGTGGGGAGTTCGAGCTTAAGAAAGGTCTTACCAGTAAGCCGTGTTTCAGTCAAGGAACCGTGTTTCTCACGTGTCGTGTCTGAGGCAGAAGAAGGACCGAATTTCTACATCGGGAGCATGGCAAAGTGAATTCCTCGTGCTGATTATCCCTTGCACCTTGGTTCTGTGCCAGGTACATGGTAGACCTGTTTTAGTCTGCTACGGCAGCCAATCACGTGAGGCAAGACTGAAGGGTATGGGATCTTGGTACTGTACTGACCTAGGTACACGAATGAGTTGCTCAACAGCAAAGAGATTGTTTGCTCACTCAACCCCTTCATGCCACTACGCGAGACTTTGTGTTCACACCATATCTCAGGGAGAGAGTCAGGCAGTCTGGATATCAAAACAAGTAAATGATCCAACACTACTAGCTTACTTTTCCTGAGAATGTGTCTCAGCGACATATGCGTAGCAGGACTATGCCGATCCCGAAGAGAATGACAAACTATCCTGGGCATCAAAGAAATGGGGGAGGTTGCACTAACGGGTTCCTGCGTAACAGACTCCCTTGATCCAAAATGGATAGTAATCCACATATAAAGAGTACAATGTAACCCCCAAACTAAAATCTTCATTCATCAGCATCTCTCATCCTTCGTTCAAGTTTGATTTACTACTTCCCAGTTCATCACCCCACAAACCCACAAAGCCCTTCTTTAGTATCTTCTGTCTTCGACAACCCCAATCCTTCAAGATGCAGTACATGACCATCGTCGCTTTCCTCGCCGCCACCGTGGCCGCTGGTCCCCAGATCAGGTCGTACCCTTCCATCGATCAGATCACTGTCGCCCAAGCCAACAATGCTTGCGGAAACAACATGCAGGTCACTTGCTGAAACAAGGTAACCAACACTCCTGCCGGCAGCGCTGTTGGCAACGGTGATGGTATCCTTAACAACCTGAGCCTGTTTGATCGGTGCTCTAAGCTTGATGTTAATGTTCTGGCTATTGCTGATGGCCTCCTTAACAAGGAATGCCAAGCAAACGCGACCTGTTGCCAGAACAGCGGCGGAAGCGTACGTGTTCTCTAAATCCTCTGTGAAAGGCTTCTTACTAACATCGCGAATCTAGGCCACCGGTGGTCTTGTCAACGTCGCCCTTCCCTGCATTGCTCTCAGCAGCCTCCTCTAAGCGCTTCGTGCCAACACGCATGGTCTTGGAGCCTGGATCGGTCCGGTATCTATACCATGGTCTACACATTGTGTTATAAGCTCGCCAATTTGGCGACTCACAGTCTTTACCCTCGTGTTCTCGGGCTACCGTCAGGTTCCATTGCCCGAGTTGATTATTTGTCATTGTTTTGTGGGGTAATTGGGGGTGAGAAAATGTGCTATTGATGGTATGCATCTCACGACAGGCCTGAATGGTTTGTCAGGTGTAACTCAATAATCGGCAAGGGCCATAATCTAGAATTAGCACCCAATCATATCATTATGCGGCATTCAATCATCATTTTCACCTGTGATTACCGGGTTTTCTTCATTAGTCACAGTCAATCACCACTAAACATCCCCCCAACCATATTGATCTATTACAGCCAATCTCTGCGTCCGCCTTCCTCGTGTTTTTCTATGCCTTTCTTAGCATCGTAAAGTAGAAAGAGTTAGGTTGATATAAAGACGCTGCGGACGTCTCCACCGGGACACCCTGAATAGCAACTTCGCTACAAGTTCTCTATCCTGATTTACGCTCTTAGCCACGAATCTCAACTGTACACAACACAAGTGACTCCTAATGTGGATACTACACCAGAATGTTGATATCATGCATCTATATATAAGGGTTTAATACCGTCAAGTAACTATGTTGGTATAAATCGCCTATGACTAATACTGTTGAGCATAGTTGAGAATGTTCGCTCCCAAGCACAAAGAGGACAGGCTCCGAAACTCTGCGTACATCTGCAGAAGACATCTGAACATTCCACCTAAGATCGTACAGAATCTCAATTTCCATCGAATTAATCTGCTCCACAGTAAAATAGTGAATACCGCTCTTCTGCAGAAACCTCACCCATCGAGCATTAGGCGGAGGATCATCGTACAGATGCTTGAGAGCAATGATCATAGAGGTCAGAACTAAACAACATGAAGCTCTGGAGTTGGATCCAGATGCTCCAGGATTCCGGAGCCGCCAACGACCAAGATATACCGCAGAGGCAATCAAAACAACTCGGGGCAACTTGAATGCTATCACGAGAGTAAACCGATGCTTTCGTCATCGAAACCACTGCTACCAGCACCACTGCCTTCAGAATCCCGACTGACGGTCCGGCCGGTCCTCTTGGATCCACGGACGACGGTCAACAGCCATATCCCGCCGGCCCCATCAGTGGTTTGGACAAGAGACAGCTCGATGCCCTGACTGGCCTTCTTGGAGGACTGAAATCCGAAGGCCTGAACAAGCGACAACTTGAGGCCGTCACTGGCCTTCTTGGCCCACTCCTCGGCGGGCTAGGGGGCCTAGGGGGTGCGCCACCTGCCGTGCCTCCACCTGTACCCGTTCCCGGAGCCACCACTACCGTTGATGCCACTACCACCGCTACTGGGGTTATTCCCACTGCTAGCGATGCTGTTCCCACCAGCCTCGAGGAGTTCCCCACCTTTGGTCCTGAATGAGAAGGACGGGAGAGGAGAGCGATGCATTTGATCCAGCAGTCCTAGTCGCAAGTTTGTCACGGCATTTTATACACGGCCATGCTTGGTATCTTTGTAGCTGTCGTACTTTTCTTGTGGGAAAGTTTCATGGTGTTGAGATCGGGCTTTGTTGATGGAAGGAAGAGAGGCAATAGTGCACGTCGGACGAGGGATGGGTTATCCATTTAGGTTTATCAGTGAATATAGTAGCGTTTGAGCTATTAAATATAAATCTGAGCTGGAATCTCGATATGTTGTTCACAGACAAACACACGTGCATCATGGTAGTTTTGTAGAGCTTCGGCTTCATTGTACAAATGATCAGTTGGTTTCCCTAATTTCACAATGCTGCCTGACAGTATTGCTAGATGAATCTTTACTTTGTGTTCAGATCGGGTTATTTGCTACTGAATCACTTCAATCGAGGTTTACCTGCGCCTCTTTAAACAGAATAAATATGTAACAGTCCAATATAATATTATCACGAGAGTTGTTAGTCTAGAGTACCACGTGACCATGCCGACCTTCGGATCCACATGAGCTCACAGCGGCGATAGTTAGCCAAACACCAAGTCGAGATATCCCTCTTCAGCAGGGAGATCGATACCGCATCAAACGCTCTACACCGAACAACGAGAATGCCGTCGATGGCCCGTTGAGTTGACCTCAATGGCGTCGCAATCGGCTATTGCAGACCCCCGCAACAATGTATAACCGCGACTCAAGGATAATGCGCAAGCTCCTCGGCAAGGCTGCGACCGAGACCCCCGCAGGCGATTCAGCCAACCTTTCGATAACCAGCGCGCCTGCTTCTACAATCTCAGCCTCGTTTCGACCGCCGAAGTCGCAAGATGCCGTGTATAGAGCCGGTGTTCCGATACTGGCCCTCGATGTTTCCCCCGATCGAAGAGCCGCCGTGCTGGCAGGTGGACATATTCTGAAGACAGTGGTCCGAGACGATCCTCACGACTTCAACTTCAACTTTCGCGAGGGCGTGGACTTGAGAGCTGCGATTACTGCTCAGCCCGCTGGACTGAAGGGTAACCAGGCGGCGGATCAGCTCAGCATTCGCGATGTTAAATGGCACGGTGGTTCAACAATCTTCACGGCTTGCGCGAATGGCAAGATCTTCGCATACGATGTCGCACGAGTCGGATCTGGCGCGGCCGAGCCATTGGAATACATGCAGATGCAGGAAGATTCACGCCAGGTTAACACCCTTGATGTCAATCCACATCTCAAGAGCTGGCTTCTGTCAGGCAGTCAAGACGGCATGGCGCGCGTTTTCGATACGGCGGCACCTCTCCAAGGACGATCGGGCGGCATCACCTTTCGGCAACGATTCGCGCCCCTGAAATGCATCGACTCGGTTCGGCAAGTTAAATGGTCTCCAAAGGTCGGACACGAGATGGCATGCTGTACCGAGGGTGGAGTGGTGCTCAAATGGGATGTACGCCAACCAGCAAGACCATTGCTAAGGATCAATGCACACGAAAAGGCGTGCGCCTCTATCGCATGGCATCCAGATGGAAACCACCTTATCAGTGCTGGCAGAGATACGAAACTCCATGTGTGGGATCTTTCGAGTTCAGCCGATAAACGACAGAAGCCGAAATGGTCTGTGACAACACCTGCGCCTATCTGGACTATCGCATGGCGACCTGGCCTGTGGTCTGCTACAGCGCAAAACAAACGCGTAGCTCAAATAGCAGTGTCCTACGACGATAGCAGCTCTCGTCGATATGGTACTTCGGCAGTACACATCTGGGACTTGGCTCGACCAACCATGGCATACAAAGAAATCGAGAGATTCGACGCTTCACCGGCTACTCTGCTCTGGCAAGACCAGGACATGCTTTGGACAGTTGGTCAAGACGGACTGTTTGCACAAAATGATGTCGCATATGCGCCCAAGGTCATTGATCGCCAGTCTACCTCATCTATGGCATTCTCACCGAAAGGTGATGTTTTGATGTTCCTTGACGAGCGATCTCATCAAAGCAGTCGACCTCGACCTCCAGTCACACACCATGCCGAGATAGTGCCTCGTGGCCCCTATGGATCGAGCCCCAACGCCCCCATGCTGAGCATCAGCCGCAGCGACTCGGAGGAGGATGTCGTTGGCAGTTTTCTTGGTCCCAGACGACGGATGAGTCGAAGGAAAGCAGGACGATCCACCAATTTGAGCACGACGCCACCTTCTGCATCTGGCCTCGATGATAAGCCGTTCCTGGCACTTGACCAAGCCATCAATGTTACAGGTGTCTTCAAGACTCAGCAAACGATGGCTTTCGGCCGATTGCCTGCTGTAAAAACAACACAAATCTACCAATATCTCTCAGGATTATACCTCGAGACGCTCCGCCAGGAGCTCCCATACGTTAAAGACGGCAAGCCGCTCAATGAAAGAGTCGGTGTTATTCTAGAACATTACGCTCGCGCAGCTGAAAGCGTT
Source organism: Fusarium secorum (assembly GCA_013363185.1). Taxonomy (NCBI): domain Eukaryota; kingdom Fungi; phylum Ascomycota; class Sordariomycetes; order Hypocreales; family Nectriaceae; genus Fusarium; species Fusarium secorum. Next base: position 24,921 of record JABEEM010003637.1, on the reverse strand, counting down.
TCGTACTTCCGATTAGCACAGACTTGGCGTGTTCTCGCCTACACGGTCGGCCTACTCCTCGATCGTCGCGCTCAATACCACCTCGACCTCCGCCTCGGACGCTTCCAGAAGGTGAAGATAGAAGAGAGAAAGGGAAGTGGAATGCTGAAGCCCGTTGACTTTTATACTGCTAGTCGAACCCCCGGCGACGAAACGCCCAGACGTCCTTCTGGAAAGTCAGGGCTCGGCAGCCGCTCTTTGAGCACTCGATCACTCCTCGCAATGGGATTCGAGAGCACGTCCAACGTCCCAACTCCGCTCGCGCGACCGGCTGACGCTCCAGATAATTCGAAAGAGCATGCACAACAGGTCGGCAAGAGACTTGCAGCCGTCACGGAGCCTGATGAACTTCGTCTTGGGCCTGGCATAAATGACAGGTTCGAAGACACCCCCCAAAAACGGCTCGACTCGGTTCCCGTCTCTGATGTCAGCCATGAAAGCGAGAGCTCACAGATATCTAGCACTGAAGGATACGACTTTTACGACGCCGAGGTCTTGCTCAAGGCCCTCGATGTTCCACCCCCCAAGAAGAAGGAGCCTCTATCGTTGGACTCTACGATTCCAGAGGTTCAGAGGGTGACGCGCCATGATTCGGATGAGAGCTTTGCTCAGATGTTTTCAACGTCTGATGCGACGAAGAAACCTTCGGCTTCGGCACCGAGAGGCACCGGACCATGGCGATCGAGTCTTGCGAGGCATGCCTCGGATATGGAGAAGGATAATGAGTACCCGAGTCACATTCGCGGCGAAGAGGTTCATGCAGATACGCCGACGGATTCACCCCACTCGCGCCCACATAGTAAGAAGCCGCCGACAGACTCCCCAGAGGATCTTTTCTTAATATCTCAAACTACAATGGGAACCGATGATTCGTTCCCTTCGCAAACATCAGAGCCCCTACAATCTGAACCGTCGCCCCCCAAGATTGTCGCGGGGTCACTTCCAGCGAAGCAAGACTCGCCGCAGCCACCAGTACTTGTTCCAGCAAGTCATCCCAATCGATCCAGCAGCCCTGCCAAGGACCTGTTCCCTGCGCAGAAAGATCTACGGCCTCACATCGTTGAAACAGACTTTCTCCCATGGGATGATGATCCTTTATATCCCTTTCCAACTACTGTGTCTGGAGAAAGTCCGATTGTTTCACCACTTGATCCCTACACTTCCATCACAGAGGCCTTGCACTACGAGTCGCGAACTTCTGCTGTTAATGCTCCGGCCATCGTTCTCCTTCTCAAGCCTTTAGTACCCGACTTCGTGATCGACTATCACCAGGCCAACGCAGTCCTGCGACAACACCACTCGCGACTGATGCAAATGGGGCTCTTCATTGAGGCGTCGCTTCTACGAAACTCGTGCATCAAAGGATGGCCAGAAGGGTTGCCCCAGTGGGGCGAGAACTATACAGCAATCTTCACACCAGCGCAACAGAACGGAAAGGTTAGCTTCCTTTGCTCTGCGTGCAAGAAGCCTAGGGAGCTTGATCCCAAAGATGGCCCAGAAGCTATCTGGACTTGTGAGCGATGTCGCGCTACCATGGCGCCTTGCGCTGTCTGTGGCCATAGAGAGCCAACACATGCTGAGTTCGCGCCCGTGGAGCTACCAACCGCCTTGGGCTCCCCAGACACCTGGCTCTCCCAATGGTGGTACTGTCCTGGCTGTGCACACGGCGGCCATGCTTCCTGTCTCACAGCATGGCACGCTATTCTCGATCAGCCAGACTCTAGCGGCTCAACGACCTTCAGCGATGGCTGCTGCCCCCTCGATGGCTGTGGACATGCCTGTCTTCCTGGTCGATATCGCGGCGAAACCAGCACGGCACGATCTGATGAGATTGGTCGCGCGACTGTAGAGAAGACGAGGGTAAGAGACGAGCGTGGAGCAAGCAGCAGTAGACGATCAAGCCCTCGTGCAGGCATAGATCGATCTGTCAAGAGTGATGGCAATGACATACCGCAGAGCAGAGCGGTAGGTATGGCGAGGGATGCGCTAAATAAGGGCAGTGGAGGGATCCTCAGCTCGAGCCCTGGAAGGGCTGTTGTGACTGGGGAGAGGGAGAGGAGGAAGAGTGTCAAGTTCGCGAGCACTGATTGATAGAGCTACGGTGGACAGTGCCGTGCCTTGAGTCATTATATTTAGCATGGCGTTTGGAAGTGGAGTTATCTGCTGGGGAGATCACGGTGTTCTTGGTACAAGATGATTGTTGGATGTTCTCTGTTGGAGATGTGCATAGCTGAGCGACAAAAGGGATTACTAAGGAGGAACATTCTACTGCATAGTTTAGCAACTAACTAACTTCTCATGATAAAGTATCGTCTTAGGCAGCAGTGAAGGCATTGGAGTTTACTGTCCATACATGATGAGATGTGTTTGACTTTGTCCTAGGGCTTGAGGTTCTCTTAACCCTTAACTTTATACATCCGACAGACCAAGCCATTTTATTTAGACTCATACAGGACTGCACTTCTGAACGATCCAGTGACCTTTTCAACGACTCATCACCATCATATCCTCCCCAGACAATCTCTTTTCTCTTTTCAACTGTCTACACCCTCGAATATCGTCGAGAACATGGATGCCTCTGGCTCAGAGTCACTCAAATACCACATGAGCACAGGTACGTATTACCTTGAGCCTTCAACTTTCTTTCGTTATGCTGAATAAGCTCTAGCGCTGCTCGACACGCGTCCCATCATTATATCTGGTCCTTCTGGCGTTGGCAAGGGTACTTTAATCCAGAGACTGAAGGACAACCATCCAACCATCTTCTCCTCGGCTGTCTCACACACAACACGCCAGCCGCGACCTGGCGAGGTTGAAGGAGTTGCCTACTTCTTCTGCTCCCCGATCGAGTTTCAAGAAATTATCAGGCAAAATGAGTTCTTCGAACACACCTATTTCAATGGCAACCATTATGGCACAAGCAAGCAAGCCTTGGCTACGTTGATGGACAAGGGGCTGACCCCCATCCTGGATATTGAGATGGAAGGGGTCAAGACCATACAGATCTCTAGCTTAGAAGCTCGCTATGTCTTCCTTAAACCTCCAAGTCTCGAAATACTTGAAACCCGGCTTCGATCCCGCGGAACAGAAGACGAGGCAAGCATCTCAAAGCGTTTGGCACAAGCGCAGCTCGAGCTTGAGTTTGCGGAGACTGGAGCACACGATATTATCATTGTCAATGATGACCTTGACAAAGCGTATCGACGCCTGGAAGACTTTGCTTTCCAGCGTTAAACCTCAAATTGGATAGCTACACAGATCATAGCATATAAGGTGCCCTTTCTTGTACGCAACGAAGTCTTAGTCTTTTGCGTGCCGCACCACTCAATTCATTATTTGCATCTATAAACGTCACACTGAAAGATTTAATGCCAGCTGTGACACGAGGTGATCTTCTTAACTTATCTGCCACAATTCTATCTGAATGGGTCCTGGTATGTAATGTTGGACTTTCAACTTGCCACGAAATCACTTACAAAGACCTTTGTAATAAACTAGCGCCCATATCTATGTTTGAGAATTTGTGATGAGTGGTGAAGAGCCGTAAAGGCGAATTTCGAGACTTCTAGCCCTCGAATAGCTTATATGGGCCAGCTATTCAATACAAAGTCTCTTAAGGCTCTTTTTACCCTGAATAACGTAAGAGAAATGGGTATAAAAGGACTGTTTCATTCAAAATCAGCAACTTGATTTTTATTTTATTCTATGTCTTATCTTACCGTCCTGTTCTCGACTTCAGTACCCTCTTCTTTACTTTGAATAATTCAACTCGACCATAACGCCAAGATCCTAACTTCCTAAAGTCCCTGCCCGATATGTGCATTGTAAAGGTCTACATTTACTGGTGTAAATGCGGTGAAGAGGCATGCTGCAGAAGACATGAGCTTCTTTGCGATGCGGTTGAGACGTCAGAATGCAAAGGTCTCAAGTATGAGGAGATCAATATCCGGGAATCGGAAAAAGTGTGTGAAAAATGCAAGGAATGCAGACTTGAAAAGACACGAGCTGGATAGGCTAAGATGATAGACGTGAAATGCGACCAACACTTGAGCTGAAATACATTAATTAAGCAACAAACATGCTTCTCCTATTCCTACAATGAAGGTCTTGAGTAGAGTTGGATTATGTTGATATGGTCTTATTGGTGGTATGCTGGCACTTCGAAATCCAAATAGGAAGCTGGTGAGTTCCTGCACGCCACAATCTGCGCCTAGAAACTGTTTGTTGATGTTAGTTGAGACTTGAAGCATAACTGGCGACAGAATCCGTGGGCAGCATAGGTTCAATATTGCAGCTACTATGATTTGGCCTCGTGCCTAATCCATCGCCCCATCCAACGTCGATTGATCTCCTTCGCCTCTTCCACCATCCCCAGCTCTAGCAACAGCTGAATTGTCCCCCTAGCAGCGGAGTATATAGCTGAGCTAATCCAAGCCTGCGTTGGGGCCGTATGCTCTCCAATGAAGATAGTGTTATGTTCCGTCTGATGATACGCCGGGATGTAGAGGTTATGCTGCTCAACATCAGGACGACACCACGAGGTCGCAGTATGTTCATCTTGTAACCAGCACAACCTCTCATAATCGCCCGTGTAAAGCTCTCGCGCTTGCTCTCCGTGAAGACTAACAATTGCGTCGAGAACTGTTTGGACGTGCTCTTCATCAGAGAAGCTGACGTAGCGATCACTCCAGTCTCCACCACGGTAGTGTGTAATCAGCCCAGGTCGGGACTCGTTCAGTCCGTAGACAGGATAGTATAATGCGCCGATGGGTCTACTCTCAGGAATGGAGTAACCGCCAAAGATAGGGCGCTCGCCTTTCTCCCAGAAACGTTCGGAGAAGAGGAGGGAGACTTTGCAGGCGGATTTGAAGCGTAGGCCTGCTTCGCTGATTGCGCGGCCGAGGACGGATGAGAATGAGGGGAGGTCCATGAAGCGGGTCATCGTGAAGGGAACTGCCATGATGGTGTAGTCGTAGTCTTTGGACTCAAAGGTCCGGTTCTTGACGCTGGGGTACCATGAGAGTCTTGTTCGAGTTTGGCCATCTTTGCTCTTTACTGGTTCGAGCTTTCTGATCTTGCGATTGAGAACCAGACGATCGGAAACGTGAGGGATGAAAGCATCAGTGAGTCGATTGAAGCCTCCGTCAACGCACTTCCACTCCGTCTCGCCCAGTGAGTCTTTAGTTCCATCTAACGCGAGATTTGAGTTGTGCACCATCTCATCCCAGAAGACATCATAATCCGTCGCAGTCCAAATAGCATCAGTGACGTTTTCACTGGCATGGAAGGTTTCTCGCATCAAGCACTGCTCACTCCAGTCATCGTAGCCCTGGCTCATGACGAACTTGTGAGAGCGCCAAACATCTGCTTGGATTTCTTTGAGCATAGTTTCGTTCTTGAGGATCTCATTCATGCGGTGCTTAGTTTCGTTGTACTCGGCTGATACCATAGCTGGCGGTTTCGCGAGGCTTGAGTTTGCAAGAATGTCTGCTCTCGTTGGGATGCGGCCATCAGGATGGCGACCAGTTCCCCAAGCAATAAGCTCATTAGGATGATGTTGAATCCAAGGAATAAAGTCGACTTTCCACCTTGAGTCATTGCCGTTCATGGAATTGAGAGTCTCAGCCAATTGGAAAGTCAAGCGATGCTCCGTGTACTCATGTGTAGAGTTATCACTCTTGTACGTAACAGTATACGGCAATCTCATCGGGCCCATCTCAGCAAACTCCTGCGTACCACCAACAAACTTGGTTCTGAAGCGTCCGCCGACTCTATCGCTAGCTTCGATGATCTCCCAGTTGTGAAGTCCTATGCTATCTAGCATGAGAGCGGTGGTGAGCCCAGAAACACCACCTCCCACAATGGCGATGGAGGCATTGGGGGTTTTAGAGATGGAGGTACAATTGAGCGTTGCGACATCATCAAACCAAGCACCAATTGAGTCGAAATTTTGCATCTGAGGCTTGTCGACACATGAACCTGTTTGTTGGTGATCTTTTGGTGGTAACCTACTGCCATGTACGCTGCCCAAAGATGGCAGCAGGAGGACGGAGGCGCCCCAAAGCGGATGGGTAAGTTTGACCATGTTTGAGTGGCTAATGAAGCCTTTGAGGTATCAAGAGAGGTTGAGAGATAAAGGATAACGGCTGGATGGGTTGCGAAGTCCATCGAGCAATAAGTATTCTCACATTGTGCCTAAATCCATCATCGAGGACCACACAGCTGCGATAATTCATGTCTACCTTGATGGCATATGCTCCATCATGCGATTACAATTGATCTTATCGCTGCATCGGAGTCGACCAGGAGGTTCCATAGAATATGCACGGCAGTTGCATAAGTGAAAGACGATGGGACCTGATCTGCATGGAAAAGACCCTGATGGCTTGGCGCCAACCCCATCAAGGGCATCAGCGCCGGGCCCCAGGACCTTGCTCATGGCAATGGTCACCAAAAGATTGCATAGGGAAGTGGTGATTTACGAAGAAAGAATCGCTCGCCAATGTTGTAGTGCAGTAAAGCCGCGTTGTCGTTGCAGCAGTGGAGCTATCTCTCCGGGTTCATGTAAGAAGTAGCCCATCGCAAGACTTCAATCATAAACCGTGAAAGAATTTAAACAGATTTAGCATGATTTAGGATAATTTATGACAGTAAAGACCAGTTTAGGATAGACTACGACAACCTTCGTAGAATCTCTGATGAAAACGCTTTGGGCTGGTCACAGAACATGAACACGACTATGATGAATGACCAAGAAGTTAAATGTCTATGTATATATATAAAAAGAATATTCAATCTAAGTTAACCATAAAAGAAACTCTAACTCAACGTGCATCTCTGCCGATCAAGCCTATTCTCTAGGTCCCCAAAGCTTCAACCTCTCCGCCTCAAACCCAGCCTTGTCCTCCGCCGTGGTCTTCAAGAACCCAATCTCCTTCCAGATATGGATATACTTCCTCACCACCGTCTCCGAAACAGGTCCAACTGCCGATAAAGACTTGGAGTGCTCAAGAGAATGCTGCACATCGAGAACAAGGCCACCACAAGCCATGCGGAGGTATGTATCTTCGAGAAAGTCTGCGAGCAGAGCTGCAGGGTTATCCTGCTGAGGGGCTTTGCGCACCATGTCGAGCCACTGCTTGAAAGGGACTTTGTTGGGAATACGAAGGGCGTCGGAGAGGATGTTGTTGACGTCGCGCCATTGCTGGCCGATGGGGTTGTCGATGTGGTAGATTGGGTATGGGGTACGGTCGGAGAGGATGAGATCAGTTAGAGTGTCGGCAATGTCGTTGACGGGAGTCCAGTTGAGATTACCATCAACGTCAGGAAGAGCGTTCAGAGTCTGGGAGGACTTGATGAGGAAGCCAAAATGTTCCATTGGGTTCCAGTAACCGCTCGTCTTGGACCCAGCGATCTGACCAAGACGCACGACCATGGGACGGAAACGGTCTGTGAACTTGTGGAGAGTCTCATCGAGCATCCTCTCACAACCCCATTTCGCTTCAGCGTACCCGTTATCGAGTAGTGAGTCAATGGTAGTTCTCTCCTCAGGAACAACAATCTTGCCAGTCTGACCAGCAGCAAGTCCCCATTGTCCAACAACGCCAATTGACGAAATCATCTGGAAGCTGAACTTGAAGTCCGCAGGACGACTAGAAGCACACTCACGTCCCAGATCAAGAAGATTGCGGAAGACCTGGAACTGCGACTCGAAGCCAGAGAGAGGACGCTTCGCACTCATGGGCCAGGCATTGTGAATGATGTGCGTAACAGACTGGATCAAAGACGCGTATTCGCTATCCGCAACTCCAAGCTTAGGCTTTGAGGTATCGGCCTGGAAGATCCGCACCTTGGACTTGAGATGCTCCGGGAAGCGGATGCCCTTGTCTCTCATAGCCTTGTACTGGCGTGTTGTTGGGTCTTCTCTGTTGGGCCGGTTGAGACATACGACGGTGCGAACTTCTTCGAGTTGCGCGAGGGCGTAGACGAGATGGCTTCCCAAACCGCCTGATGCGCCTGTGACGAGGACGACGTTTTCGTTTTTGCCGAGAGGAGGACCATTGGGGTTTGAAGTGGGCGCTTTGAAGCCAGAGGTGTACTTGTTGACAAGCTCAGTGATTGCTTGCTCACGTTCGGCGAGATTAGAAGTGTCGCTGTGGGTGATGACTGTCTCTTGTGCGACTGCCTCAGAGACAACAGGTGCAGGAACCGCAGCAGGTTTAGAAGCCGGAGTAGCCAAGCCCATCTCCCGCGCCAGCATAGTCTTGAGGTCGCCAACGGTCTGACACTCCATAAACAACTGCTCATGCGCGATATCTAGACCAAAAGTATCCTGGAATCTACTCGTAATAACAAGCGACAGAAGCGAATCAACACCACAATCCGCAAAGTTCGTCTCATCATCTAGATCAGATCTCGCAACACCACTCTCCTCAGAGATAATCTCAAGAGCGCGCTTGAACTCAACTTCAGCTGATTCAGCAAACTCCTCTTGGAGCTCTGGGGTAGCACTTCCAATGGTTGTCGTGTCACGACCAGAGTCACTAGCTGCAGAGGATGAACTCCCAGAGACATCTTCGTCTGCGCCAAGGAAGGCTCGCAGATCTTTGACGGTGGGATGTTCGAAGAAGAGAGCGTTGAAGTCAAGATCGATGTCGAGTTCTTCTTGGAAGCGAGCGGAGATGGTGAGACCGAGGAGGGAGTCGATACCGACGTCTGAGAAGGTTGTACCGTCGGTGAAGTCGGAGACGTCGATTCCACTTTCCTCTGAGATGATGCGGATTGCGGTAGAGAATTTTGGTGGTTCTACCTTGGCAGCTGGTTTGTTCTGTGTTGGTTTGAGGGTGGAATCCTTAGGTTGCGATGGAGTGTTTCGAGGCTTGTCTTGTGTCTGGCGCTGAGGCTGTCCCTTTTTGCCGCTCTCAATAGAGAGAATAACCTTGAGGACTCTTCGAGGAACGCCTTGGATCGCGATCTGACCAAAGAAAGCGACAACTCTATCCTGGTCAAAGATCGTCACGTCGCCATACCAAAGCTTATCCTCTCCAGCACGCATCTGAGTATAAGTAGTATACTCCTTCTCAAAGTCCAAAGGCTCAAACAACTCAAGTGATCCCCAGCCATGGTTCATGTAGACATCAACATCAATGTCAGTGTGGTCATTGCAGTTCATAGCAAAACCACAAGACTGGGTGAGGGCATCGATGACGGCGGGATGAGTGTGGAAGTCGCCATCGCGCTTAACGGTGCCGAAGCTGATCTTACTGGAAGCTTCGAGCGTTTCGCTGTTGAGGACGACTTCGTCAATTGCGCGGTAGTCATCGTGGAAGCGTGCGAGGGGACGGATCATGCGGTATGCCATGGGGCGGTTGAAGCGTGCGCTTTCACCGGTGGTGATTTGGTTGCGGAGGTTTTGCATCTTTTGCTTGGTGGTGCGGGCTTCGCTTTGGAGGGCGTCTTGGTGGCTTCGGTCTTTGAAGCGGACCACACAAGCGGAGTGTTCTTGCAGATTGCCCTTGTTCTGCCAAAATGTTAGTATACGCTTGAATATGGAATAAGAAGGAGATGCTTACGTCGAAAGACATAAACTTGATTGAGACTGACTGAGATGACCAGTCTGTCTCAGCGTGAGCCTGGATGGGCTGGCGAGATCCATCACCACGAAGGATCAAGGCCTTAGACACGGTCATGTCCGAGACCACAACCATGTCATCCTTCTGCTGTGGCTGATACCTCTCAAGCAGATACTTACCAAGAGTCAACGCGATATCAGCGTAGACAGATGGAGTGCAGAGAGGGATCCCATCGACCTCGTGACCCTGTACCAGCGGGCTCAAATCCTTGCGAGCAATGTCGGCCTCAACGACAATGTGAGTCTTCTTAGAGTCACCACTCTCCTCAACAACACTGTGGATAGTAGTGCTCTCAAGCTTGGACACATTGTTGATGACCAAAGGAGGATCGCCCTTTCGCAGCGTCCAGTCGTTGACATACTGGATCCAGTACTCCTTGAGATCCCAGCTATAAGCTGGAAGATCAACGACTGTGTGTGCGCCAGGGAAGTTGCTCTGGTAATCGGCCCAATTGATGCTGGCTCCAGCATCGTAGAGACTCTTGAGCGCTGCAGAGAGCATATCCCATGGTGCTCGGCTGCGCTGGAGGGAGGCGACACAGGTGATCTGCTTGCCGAGGGTGGGCTTGACCATACCAGAAACAGCTGGGTGAGGACCAACTTCAAGAACCATTGAGCGATCGCTGAGATAACCGTCGCGATAAGCAGTGGTAAGTGCGGTGAGCATGTCGACGGGCTGTCGAGAGTGTCGGGCGAGATATGAGGCGTCGAAGGGGTTTTCATTCTCGATGACAGTACCTTCCAAGGGACATAGAATAGGAATTCTGGGATCGGAAAAGGTCACTTTGCTGGCGAGCTTCTCGATGTCGGAAACGACTGGCTCAAGCTGAGATGAGTGGAAAGCGTAGGGGACCTTGAGAAGAGTGGTCTTGAAGTTAGCCGCCGTGAGCTGCTCCTTGACCTTGGCGATCTGCTCATTTGGACCAGCAAGGACAGTCTCGATGGGGGAGTTAATACAGGCTGTCTCATAGTCTTTCCCCTTCAGAGCATCGGCGATCTCCTCCTGAGAACCCTTCACCACAAGCATGGCGTGGGTACCACGAGTACACTTCTGCTCAAGAAGCTGCGCTCGGCCACCAACAAGGAATAGCGTATCAGTGTCTGAAAGAACACCAGCGACGTTAAGAGCAGCATACTATCCAAGACTATGTCCCACAACAGCAGTCGGAGTAATTCCCCAAGACGCCCAAAGTTTGCTCAGCGTAATCTGAAGACAAACACTAGCAAGCTGGACAAGCGAAGGCGCAAACTTGCTAAGGTCAGGCTCATCAGATTGAATGAAAGGAAGCATAGAAGGAAATCCCAATTTCTGGGCAATCCGATCAAGTGAAAGAAGCTCATTGCGCACGAACTCATTCTCTTCAAAGAGCTGCTTTCCCATTCCAGGGTACTGAGCTCCCTGACCAGTGAAAGTGAAGACCACCTTTGGTGCAGCCTTGGGTCGCGTCGCACCAGTGTTGTTCTGGAGAGCTGTTTCGATCTTGGAGCAGATCTCTTCGGGGGTGGAGCCGGGGACGAGAATGCGGTGTTGGTGGTGGATGCGACGGGCTGTGGTGGTGTAGGAGAGTTCAGCGAGGGAGATTTGTGGGTTTGTGCTGAGGAACTTGAGCATTGAGCGCATGTTTCCTTGGAGAGAAACACCACTTTTTGCAGTGATGGCTATGGGGAATTGGACGCGAGAGTCGTTGCTAGCAATGAGTTGTTTTCTTGGTGGTGCATCCTGGATCAACAACGCGGAGTTACCTCCCGCAGCACTGAAGTTGTTGACAAAGACACGTCTCGGGTTAGTCTCTGTGCCTTTCTTCCATTGTGTTGGCTCCAAAGCTATTCGTACATTTCGTTGCTCGAGATCAGTGGGGAAGCGATGGTTGATCTTGTTCTTGATGCCGCAGTGTGGAACGATGGTGTCCTTCTTCAGCATCTGAAGAACCTTGATCACACTGCAGACACCAGAAGCAGCTTCACCGTGGCCGATATTTGCTTTCGCTGAGCCGATGTAGAGCTTCTGGGATCCTGGACGGGCGACTTTGCCTTCTGCTAGAGGGGGTGCGAAAGTCTCAAGGACACTGGACATTTCGGTAGCATCGCCAGCTTGGGTACCGCTATGCAGCCGATCAGTACGTAAAGTTAGAAGAGGGATAGGGAGTTGACTTACGTTCCATGCATCTCAACGTAGCTGACAGAATAAGGATCGACAGCAGCCTCGTTCAAGATCTTGTTAAAGATAACCCGCTGCGCTCCAACATGCGGCCGTGTAATCGACTCCGACTCAGCAGAATGGTTCGTATACGCACCGAGAACAACACCCAAGATCGGATCGTTCTCCGCAATCGCATCATCAAGCCTCTTGATAATAATAGTCGCTACACCTTCACCTCGGCAATACCCATCAGCGCCATCGTCAAAGGTCTTGCAGTTCCCTGTGCGCGACAAAAAGTGTCCCCTATCAAGACCAGCGTGGTAATCCGGGTTAGTCAAGACATTCGTACCGCCGGCGATGGCAGTGTCGACGTCGCCTTGCCAGAGAGCGTTACAGGCTAGATGGATACCGGCTAGGGACGATGAACACGCTGTGTCGACGGCGTAGCTGGGACCGCTGAACTTGAAGAAATAGTTGATGCGGCCGGGGATGAAAGCTCGGTTTCCACCGGGGATGTAGTACGTGTCGATGTTCTGGGCACTGTTCGTTTCCATCCAGTCGTTGCTGGTGACACCATAAAAGATACCAACACGATCAGGTCGAGTAGAGGGCGTAGCATCAGGAACGATACCAGCTTGTTCGATCGCTTCGTAAGCTGTCATGAGAGCTAACCTCTGCGCAGGATCAATCTGAGGAGCTTCACGGGGTGAAATATTAAAGAAGCGAGCGTCAAACTCGGAGGGATCATCTAGCCAGCAGCCAAACCGTGTGGCGCTCGTGTTCTTTCCTGCGCCGGTAGGATCGACGTGTGTTTGCTGATCCCAGCGAAGACTTGGAACGGGCTTGTGGACGTCGAGACCTTTGTAGAGAAGATCCCAGTAGGCTTCGTTGTCCTTTGCACCAGGGAAGCGGCCGGACATAGCCACGATAGCAAGCTTTGGCTTGCTTGTGCCGGCGTCAGGAACGCTTGGGACACTGGTTGGTTGGCTGGGCACGGTTGTCTCTGGAACGAGATACCGAAGAGATGTCTTCTTGAGGGCAGTGTAGATCAAATGCTCGGCATTCGAACCAATCGATTGAACACTAAATTGCTGAGACCCAGTAGTCTCAAGAGCAGCTTGGACATCATCAAATATCGAGCTCCAGCGGAGAGGGTGAAGAAGAGCTTGAGCGATGGCATCTTCCAAGAGTGTCGTGAAGCTTCGCTCTTCAGGCTTGGAACCTGTGCTGGAGAGAAGAGGAATCTGTTCAGATGGTGACACGGCCTTGTTGAGCATCAAGCCACCGACAATCCGTCGAGCGTCTTTCTGAGAGTACAGATGCGGTGCGTGGTAAGCGCCATAGATGGGAATGGCTTTGGACGTGATGCTCTTGGAAGCAAGCCAATGCGCAAGATCGCTAAGACGCTGGGGCGGGCCGCTAATGGTAATGCCATTCGGTGCATAGGCACTGATATAAGGCATGCTAGTCAAAACACCGCCGTCCTACAATATTAGTATCCAATTGTTATATCAGTGTACGGTACTTACGTTGGCATCCCAGAACTCCTGGAAGGCTTTGGCTGCCTTTTGGCCCGGGACAAGAAGAGCCCAGCTCCTGTTCAAGTCTTGGCTTGGATCGACTCGTCGAGCTGTATCAGTAACGAGAAGACCTGTTCGGAAAGCTGCGACGACAGATGAAACAGCCATAGGGATCAGATCTGCGGTGAAGCTACTGCAACTAACAGCCGCAGCGGCGAAAGCACCTGTACAGAGACCAACGACCCTTGTATTCTGCGCATCATACGAAGAGATACCCGCCTGACTACTCACCGTTAACACTCTTCCAACCAAATTGAACTGTTGATAACGTACCTAATGAATGCGCCAAGCTGATACAAAGCCGTCATCGCCATATCAAGTGCCACGCATCGCGGTCCACTATGACCCCAAAGAAGGAGATCCTCCTGGCATGTAAACCGCGGAAGGTCCTTTCTGATACTATACGGGATCTTGAAGAGCTCAGCGCGAAGGGCATTGTAGCTCTGGTTCAGAAACTCATGGAGAAAGAGATTGTCGCGCTTCTGGAGGAGGTGGTGTAAGTGAGGCTGGACCTCAAAAGTTTGGTCTCCGAAGAGATACAGCTTCATGTGGGATGCCATGACAAAGGTGTTGAATCTTGTAGATGTTTTTGGTTGAAGTCTATGATGTTTTGTCTATAGCTACTTCTCTCTCTTGGCTTTGATGAGACGATGCCTCTTTTATCTACCTTCATACTACTCTCATTTCTTCTGTTGACCTTATCTCGCCGTCATCTTCTATCAGAGGTCTTCATCATCTTACTCGGAGTCCGGCATATCAGACTCTCAATCTTCTTGAATACCGTCATCAGCGGCCCCCCATTGCCGACGTCAACGAAGAGGTTTCATTCCCGACACTGAGCCTCATCATACCCAGATAATGCACGCCTGACCCAAAACAGACATATCACCGCTCCTGTCGTACAGAATATCAGCCATGTTCCTGTATCAAGACTTGTAAGACGGCGTCCGAGTCTCGGGAATCAGGTCGGTTCAGCTCGGGGACTTCACGGCGACTAAGGACTTCGGACGCCGCGTGATCTCGTCATCTCTCATAAAGCCTGATCCTATCGCATTGAATGTTTTCTGTGTTTACACTAGCAGTCAGGATTGAGTGCAAAGATGGACAAGACGGATAGAGACGCTGTCATTGAGCATGCTACGCAGGTTAAACACCTCGTGCATGATCCTCACAGCTTCCTCACTGAGCTAGTCGCGCAACAGCAGCAGTATCACTGCATCGCCTGGCTTTGCCACTTCAACATCCTCTCCAAGATCCCCCAGCCTCCAGAGTCTATCACCTATTCTGATGTCGCCACCGAGGCTAAAGTCCCGCTGTCAAAGCTGCAGTCTGTGGCGCGCATGGCGATGACTACGGGTTTACTCTGCGAGACCAAAGATGGCAAGCTTTCTCACAATACCCTTTCTGCGCAGTTCGTTACGAATGTTCATATGAAGACGCAGCTTCTTCATATCTTCAATCAAACTGTTCCTCTCATGACCGGTTTGATCCAAGCTACGGAGAAATGGGGCGAAACGTCTGCGACTAATGAGACGGCTTACAACATTGTGCACAACACTGAGTTGTCGTTCTTTGAGCACTTGAAGACGAGGCCTGATCTCAATGAAGGCTTCCAGGCTTACATGAAGAGTCGTGCTGTGTCTCACACTGGCTCTAATGTTGAGCATCTTCTAAACGCCTTTGACTGGAAGGCTTTGGGACAAGCTCAAGTCGTTGATGTAAGTTCCCATCTCAATCCCTCCTCGACTACTTGCTGATGGTGTACAGATTGGTGGAAGTAGTGGCTCAACATCCATCATGCTAGCGACAGCATTCCCGTTACTCAATCTCGTCATCGAAGATCTCCCAGAGCCCATCGAGAACGCCAAGACTCGCCTCTCTGACTTACCACCAGACATCAAGTCTCGTATTGAGGTCAAGGCTTACGACTTCTTCACTCCTCAACCCATCAAAAACGCAGATGTGTACCTCCTGCGCACCATTCTCCACGACTGGCCCGACGCTGATGCCATCAAGATCATCCAAGGCATCGTCGCAGCCATGGGTCCGTCCAGTCGCTTGCTGATCATGGACATGGTGTTGCCAAAGCCAGGTTCTGGGTCTGTGACTTTCGAAGCAGCGCTAAGACAGAAGGATCTCACCATGATACAGTGCTTCAATGCGCAGGAGCGGGAGGCTGAGGAGTGGAATGCCCTGCTTACCAAGGCTGATCCGAGATTGAAGATACAGGCGATTGAGAGACCTGCTGGGAGTGAGTTGTCGGTCATTGAGGCTACGCTTGATGAGACTCCGGAGCACGCGGCGTGGTTCTAGACAGCTTTATAGATAAGATTTAAATGATACATTTATTGTCATGCTTTTGCCACTCTCCATGATCGTGATGATTTATATGACATTCCAGAGATTTGATGACTGCAGGTCAACTGTGAAAGTCTAAAATGGTCACCGTGGCCATCTTGGTGTTTCACTCACGCCTTCTCTCCCATTTGTTGTTGATTCAGTGATCGATGAAGTCGTCGACACGAAAGATGACCTTGCAATTACACAGCTTTGCAGTTCGAGAATATCCCATCGGGCTCATAAGATAAGTCACCAGTCGCGATGCGGTATTGAAGACACGACGAAGCACCATCAACTTCTTAATCGCTACTTCGTAGTACATAAACACACTCAATTCACAATCTTCACCCTACCTACTATCACTCACACACATCTAAGACCAATCCCCATCCTGGAGATCCTCCAACTTCTGTCCCGCCTTAATCTGCTCCTGCACCTCCTTCATCGTCCAGTGTCTATACTTATGCCCCTTTGGAAAATTCGTGTTAACCAACGGAACCTGCCCCCCACTAACAACATGCGCCAACGCCTCAGCAAACTTCTCATACGCATACGCCTCCGGATCATGAGACCAAACCCACTTCGGATATCGCGATCTAATCAGCGCCGGATTTTTCATGATAGCATCCCAATCCGTGTGCTGCTTGAGCTGCTGGTTCACGAAACCCATTTTCTGGCCACAACTAACACGCTGGAAGCGTAGTTTGTTGTATACCTTTGTAGCGTTGGCTGCTTGGGACTTTCCCGCGAGTTGGAGACATGTTGCGAGGGTTACCCCGTCTTCTATGGCTTGTGTTGCGCCGTTGCCGGATGTGGGGAGGAATGCGTGCGCTGCGTCGCCGAGCTGGACGACGTGGCCGCCGGGGGATGTCCATTGCTCGTGGGGATCGCGGAATTTGAGCTGCCAGTTCACGACGGAGCCTTTGGGGGCGGTGCGGATCAGGGCTGCGATTGCGGGATGGACGGCGTCGTTCTTTTCCATTTCGGTGATTACTTCTGCTGGGTCGATGTCTGGGATCCAGGATTCGCTAGCAGATTCAGCGTGCTATAAGGTCCGTTAGTGGTTTGTCAAGAATTGGGGGAAGTGACTTACGGAGTGGATGAAGCTCCAGAAAGCGAGATCGTGAGTCAGACACATCATGTTGTGAGAACCATTTCTGCAATCGTTAGTACGGCCTCTCTCATCGACTTCAGTCAACTCACCCAAGCCAGAATTGCCAAATTGGCTTATCGTCAGGCTTAAATTTCCACATCTCTCGAACCGTGGGATCCTTGAGCGCATGCTCAACAGGATAGCCCGCACGATAAATGGCCTTTCCGCTCGTCGTCAGCTGATCCGGCATGCCAGGAACAATAGTCATGCTCTTGGTCCTCAAGCCATCAGCAGCAACGACAATATCCGCCGTTCTCTTCTCCCCATTCTCAAGAACAACGCCCCCAGCACGACCTTCGACATCCTCCCAGTACTCAACGACCTTACACCCCCACTCAACGTGAATGCCCACGCGCTCCGCCTATTTCAAGAACGCGCGGTACAGTTTAATGCGCGAATGGGCATTGACAGATGGAAACCCGCGACGGCCGGGTAAATGCTCTGGATCGTTGAACATAGGCGGTGCAGGACCCCAGATACGCTCGCCGCTCTGTCTATAGTAAGACATGTCGACGTCGTATTGGTTCTCCTCAATCTCATAGCCCATATCAGGCCAGTGACGCAGAAGAAGGATTGCACTGGGCTGGATTTGAACATTATCGCCTGTCCAGACTGGACTGGGACTACGGTCGATAATGCGAACGTTGTGTCCTTTGCGCCAACATTCAAGGGCGCAGGTAATCCCGCCTAGACCGGCGCCTGCGATGAGGACGTTGATCCCGGTGGAGGGATAGCGAAAGACTTGAAGGTCGATGCCTCTCTTGATAGAGTCATCGAGTCTTTCTTGGGAAAAGGTTGGGTATTCTTGATGATCACCGTTGAGAGTGCCGTTGGGCTTCTCATCGTGCTTGTCAGCCATGATGGGGTGGGTGCCGTTTGTCTGTGTGCTTGCCATGTTTCTCAATTGAATTGATGTGACAAAGGTAAAATGGAGATAAGTTTGTCTGAAAATAGTGCGAGAAAATGATCTTCTTGTGAGATTATGTGACGAGTCCTCTATTTGAAGCCAAGTAGACCGGCGATGCTTGGTGTTCTTGGCATCCTATTGTCAAAAACGCCACAGTCCTCAGCTGTGTGTGTACAACTTGAGTCCCCGAAATGGATCCCGAAGACATCCCCATACAGTTTCAATTATTTCGCCGTCTCAATTAAGTCTCTTGGCAATTCACCGGCCTACGGTCCGACTTGGCTCTCCGTGTAAGCCAGTATTGACACTCCGACTCCATGACACCATGACGGTGCTTATTATCTTCAAGGCATCATATCTAATAAACAATTTAATAGATGATGCGACGTCGCTTATACGGGAAGAAGTTGTTGTTTCGTTTCGGGGTCCGAATCTCAATTTGGCTATGTCTTTGTGTCTGTGCAGCGGCCGTGGCGCCGGGACTCCGTTGCTGTCGACGCCATGGATCGATCCGTGCCGTAACGGTATCTCATCTACGCCTCTTCCTTCACGGGTGCCGAGCTCCGGGGATCGGGTTGCTAGATTGGTCTCTTGTAAAATGGTGTGTCGTCGATGTAGTCAGAATTCAGGACGTCGGATCTTTGCGTGCGAGAACCCAAGTACAGTTGCTATAGGAACCCTTTCCTAGTGAAACGCTGTGAGAAGTCTCAAATCTTTAGTTTTTTTAGATGTTCTGCTTTTGTCTGTATGGATACTCTATCTACATCGTGTCCGATGGTACTTCTCATGAAGACTCTATTCCTGACGTATCCGCAATCTTGTAGACATACTTCACCGCACTAGCCTTTCCGTTCTTCAAGTCCATCAAGCCCTTCTCTATCCCCCCCAGTCCCCCAGGCACAACCTCTTGCGGGTGCGCCTTGAACCAGCCCTCCTCTAGCCCTTTACCGAAGAATATCGAAAACGCCCAGGCGAATTCCTTCAGATCTTCATGTACGCTAGCTACCGTAGTGACTGACTTCTCAATGGTCTTTGGGATATTAGAATAGCTCTGTGCAGGAATAATGAGAGTGATCTTTCCAGTTTGATGGTCAAGAACATCGCAAATGGTCTGGTAGGAACCCATCTCCGACACAGCATCAAAGGCGTACTCTAGCTTGTCGCCTCCGAGGCTGGCCTTTATCTCTTGCGCGACTGCCTCACGCCCGTTTCTGTAGTCAATGACTATGTCGCCCTTGGATCTGTCAATCATGCTCTCCACGTGCTCTTGCGCTCGACCAGCGATGCAAATGAGAGGGTGAATGTTAGACTTCTTTGCCAGTTGAACTGCGTATGACCCAACGGCTGATGAAGCGCCCCAAATCACAAGGGGCAGTCTTTGAAGGTCGGATATTGGACGCGTTGGATGTGGAAGATTGAGCTTTGAGTAGAGGGCACAAGCTGCGGTGAATGCAGCGAAGGGTATGGCAGCGCCCTCTGCAATTACAACATCAGCCAACAGCACCCGTAGAAGCAAATAATACTGCTTGCTTACCTTGAAAAGTAGTGTGTTCCGGTAGATGAATGGTGGTATATGCCCAGCTTACACCATACTCAGCGTAACTCCCGCCAGGCTGCTTTCCCTCGTGCATAGCCGCGACGCGATCACCGATTTTGAAGTCAGATACTCCCTCCCCAACCTCAGAGATAGTTCCAGAGTGGTCATCGCCCTGGTTCATGGTCGCCTTACTTCCCCAGTACTCAGGTCGCTTCCTTCAGAATGTCAGCATGAGTGTGCATGAGGCCGAGGGTGCTCACCAATCCTTGGGGTTACTACCAGCGTACTCAATCTTGACAACAACTTGCCCAGGTCCCGCTTTCGGTATCGGGCTGTCAATGATATGGACTTTCGGTCCGCGCGATACAATAGCTTCTTTCATTGTACTGGCAGCTCTCATTTGTGATGAGAGTGCCTGAAGACGATTGACTGAAGTGCAATTGCGCAAATAGGAAAACATTGCGATGAGATAATTCACCATGTATCTTTGCCAATCCAGAATGACGGTCAAGGCCATCAGTGAAGCCTCATTCATTGCATCGCGTTCATGTTTCACGACTTACACGGTCGGAGCTTGAGGGGCTAAAATCCGAACAGCGAAAGTCAACAGCGAGAGGCCGAAAGAGGCGTAGCTTCACAGTGGCCGAGAAGCGGGTTTAGTGCCGAGGCGCGAGAATGATGCAGCCAATGATTTTGACGTGAAACATCTCACGGCATTCACGAGCTTATTCTGCTTATGCTTTAATTCCCGTCGCGGGTAAATGCAGTTGATATCTGCTGCACTGTGATTGTAGTGTCTGCCGTCTTATCAGGTGGAGTCCACCAACTGGAGGACCAGCAGCAGCACGAGCTCAGAGTCGCCGTTGTCGTTTTTGAAAGCTCCTGATACCTGATCAGAATGAAATGAAGTATTTGTCCTGTAATTTAGATCTACCAACACAGTAAAGATCATTTTTATGACTCAAACGTAGTGTGTTGTAATGTATTCTGATTCATGGTGTTTTGATGCCAATTACCCTACAACCCCCACCTCAACCATCTAAGACAGCAATGTTCCTCCCGTAGTCTCAACAACACTACCAGAAGCATTCTTATTCTTCATCAAGTACAAATACGCCTCCACAACATCCTCTACCTTTCCAATCTCACCCGTCGTCATTCTTCCCTTCAAGTGCCCAGTCACGTTATCCCAATACCCCATCTCCTTAACGTAGCTCCAGATCTCAGTGTCTGTCGGGCCCTGTGCAACAGCATTGACGCGAATCGGCGCCAGATCAACAGCCAAACCACGGATCATGCCACGAAGTCCAGAGAGGTAAGAGTACATGATGGACCAATCCTTGGAGACATGCTCTGTTGCACCACCAGTAGCGACGGTGAATGATGAAGAACCGCTTTCGTTGAGGTGCTTGCGGAGTTGCTGCGCGACAACAAGCGGTGCGAAGAAGCGCACGGTACCAGCTTGACGAATAGCATCGAGCGTAAAATCCTCTAGCTTTCCAACAGCGAGCTTGTCACCAGCTGTGAAGACAACATGGTCTAGCTTGCCAGACTTGGCGACCTCGGTGAAGAGGTTCTCAACCTCAGAGGTGAGAGTGTCAGGCGAACCCAAGTTGCATGGAAACCCGTGAAGTTGAGCCTTGGCAGATTGGTTGTTCTCTTTGAGGCGCTCAATGGCGCTGGAGATCTTTGTCTGGGAAGATGAGGAGATGAACACAGACGAGGCGCCGTTCTGGATCGCTGCTTCTGCGACGCCGAAGCCGATTCCTGATGAACCGCCGATGACGAGGACGCGAGATCCTGCGAGCTTGGAGACGTATTTTCCGAGTGAAGCCATTTTGATGTGTATGTGAGGTGCAATATGAGGGTAAGAGGAGAAAGGTGAACAGGAGAAGAGTTGTTCGCTGAGCAACGCAGATACGGCTTTTATGTTGGGGTGGTATGGGAGAAGCAAACATGGCTTACATGGCTTGAGCTAAGGCCTATTGTCGTGGTGTTAGTCCCCCCGCCTCCAGCCATGGCAGTGTTTGATCGACCAACCACTTAGAATGACCCCTCAGAACGACAGAATGTTCAGTGAATTATGGAGAGGGAAATGTCTCGGAGTCCGGGACTGTTCCTTGCCGAATTTGTGTCTGTGTAACTTGATGCGTGCCTGATGAGAGCCCCGCTATATGCACGACGGCCAACGCTTCTCGCGACTGTGTTGAAAAGCGAGGCCGAAACAGGGATCAAATTCCTTCCTTTTTTATGAGGTTTCGGGAATAAAACAGGGAAACAAAAATGAGGCTCAAGACAAGAGTGATAAAGTAAGCTTGGAACCGTTAAAATTCGGCACATGTGCAAGGACTCTCTCAATACGCCACTACACAATTCGTCAGCTAGCCTGATGATTATGATGGATGCATCATAAAGTCTAGCCTTATCAGGTACATAACAATCTTGGTACGAGAGTGCACAGGTACATCTGCCGCAGGATGCTTCCTCACTCGGACAACGCTGAGGAAACAACAGACCCTCACGTCAGATGCTATCCCAATTCAGTAACCCTGGCGCATGGCGTCATGTAACTAGAGCGGGTAGACATCAAGGCCTGGCCCGGATATATGCTTCAATATTTATGCATCGAAATCTTGATAAGTCACGACATCCATGCTGTTATTCAGCTGAAACATAAGACATGATCAGCATTCCGTTAGGTATTCTTCGGCTTCCGAATTCCAGGCACGCATGCACCCGCAGCTGCCAGCCAATCTTAGACCAGAGAACAGGGATGCTTAATTGGTAATTGATGTGGCTATGAAAGCACGAAAGGACAATGAAAAGATTGTATGTACTCATATAATGCTATGCTGTATCACATGATATAGAATCACATGGAATATCAAGTGACCAAGGCAAAGGCACATGCAGTCATGTTAGACGTAATCTCTTACAATCGGAGTAGTACGAAGTATTAACCCAACGGAATAGACCACGGGCGTTGTGGCGCCACGCACAGCTCGGCATTCGAGCTGGTAAAGGGCCGGCATTAATTGACTTCCCGTTGCACCTGATGACGACAGTGAGGCTTAATGGCTTACTGAATATACCCTCACTAAAAGCGTCGATGCAATCAGTATCAATAAGGACGAGGTTATTTAAGTTGCAGTTGTAGTGAATGTAATGATAGTTACAGCGCGATTAGCAAGTTGATGAGCTACATATCTAATGACCTCCTTGGAACTCCAAAGGAATGACGTAAATCAAACAATCCAGCCTTTTATATACAGTTTACACGATGCAAAGAACCAAAATGTTCACATCAGCTCTCCTTGACTTTTCTTGATCTTCTGAATAATTCCCTGCAACTCCTCCCTCATATTCCTCACAGCAACAACATGCCAATTCAACCCGCCATCATCCCCTCCAGCAAAAGAATCAAACGTCTCCATGACCTTCTCAGCCTTTCTCAACTCTCTCAAAACAACAGTCCTCTGCAGTGTAGCTTGATCCTCATCATCAAGATCCAACATCCCAAGTTGGATCTTCATAGGTCGTAGTTCGACTCCGTTGGTGTGATACCGTGCTGTGACTGCAACTCTGTACCAGAATATGACCTTTGATAAGATTGCGCTGTGTAGCATTGCGATATGGGGATTCCGTGCGCAGTGACATTTGAGGAGGGGGATGAGATTTGTGAGAGCGGCTTTGTTGACGGATAGCACTGTATCGATGGACGGTGTTGAAAAGGTTTGTTTTGGAGCAATGGGGGAGGATTTGCAGATGCTCTGGTCTGCGTTGGTGTTGCAGTGCAGCGATCTCAACACTTTGAGAGCGAGGGCCTCACAATCGTGAGAGTGCATAGCTGTTGGTTCCGGTGCTTTGATCGACAATATGGGCTCAGTCGATAAACTCAAATCAGGTGATACCATACCACTCGACTGAGACGCAGTAGTATCCGATACAAAACCCAGCGACTTCCACGGATCAACCCAAGATATACCGTTCCCATCATCAAAGTCAACAGTGCGCGACGCCCAACTATCAAGCATCTCAAGATCACCAGCTGAATACGTACTGTAATCCTCCCACGCATTCGTAAACTGCGTCGTAAGACTGCTACCACTACTGTCTTGCGCACTCTTCCTCTGTCGCGCCCGCTTGCCATGTCGTCGTGAAGCGCTGTAGCAGCACTCCTTGCCCTGCCCGTTGTCCTCGCAGCGCTCGCAGGGGTGAGTCCTGCTGCAGCGGACCTTGGCTGTCGTACAAGCGTCGCAAGCGAGGCGCAGCCGGACGGGCTTTGCGGAACGAGTCTCGGACATGGTTTCTGTTAAAGATTTGCGAGGTGCTTGGGTTTGGGGGTCCTGAGTTTTGTTGTTTGATACATATATGAAGCAAACTGCGGTTGTCTTTTCTTCTTTTTACCAAGGGGTAAATTGGGAGCCGCGTGAGAGGGAGGCTTGGGAGATAGACGCCGTCTGTGGTCTAGTCTAAGCCCGTCATGTCGGCGTGGTAGGACGGTAAGCGGCTGGCTGACAGCCCTTTTGCCTATTACAAAGGATTTATGACCATTATACTATCTACGCTAACCAGTCGTATTATTGGAAAGCTACTTGAGAATCCTTCCCTAAGGTGTATACTTTCACAAGTCCTGAATCATCATGTGTCTCGATCCTCCAGGATTTAATTCTCCGAGGTCTGCTATTTCACATTCATGGAATAGTAGCATGCCACCGGTATGAATCTTGTATGAACATTACGATAACCCTCAACGTAGGCCTTAGAGTCAAAATGAACCGGAAGTTACTCCGGTCCCGGCCGTCAGCCATATCAGATAT
The DNA here is from genome assembly GCA_013363185.1 of Fusarium secorum. Taxonomy (NCBI): domain Eukaryota; kingdom Fungi; phylum Ascomycota; class Sordariomycetes; order Hypocreales; family Nectriaceae; genus Fusarium; species Fusarium secorum. The sequence goes on along the minus strand of JABEEM010003637.1, from coordinate 774 downwards.
GCCTTTAACGGGAACGCTGCCTACGTATGCAGAACTCTCAATGCAAAAGGTACCGGCCGACGGCAGCGGAGTCCGGACATCTTCAAGATTCCATCTCACTCCGGACCTCGGCCGCCTAGATACCTACCCGTCTACCACCAATCGGAACGGAAATCAGCTGCATAAGACTTAGATGAGACATCATAGATCTTCTTTTGTAAAGGATAAGAGAAACTTGCGGATCAGCGGAGAAGTACTTGGCTACGGTGCCAAAATCCTGGTTTGACAGGCAATACGAGCAAACCGACGAGTCCCTGAATCAAGGACTGTTTTCTTGGAATCTTCTGGTTAAATGATGTCACGGTCCTCCAAAGTCAAGCCCATTTTTATCATGGAAGAAAAGCCATACCTGAAATGCGGTTTCACGACGTAGATACGGCACAAGTGAAGCAATCAGCAGTAACTGGTTTGACGTGCTTGATTACGCCATGTAAGCTGTGCAACCACTCAAGAATAAAAACAAGATAAGGGGACTTTGTAATCAGGTCCCAGCGACAGATAATGGGCCTCAATCGAGAGGATGGTGTACTTTTGAGGTCAGATCAATGGTGTTGCAACGGAGCTTCGGGGTGAGATGGGAAATAAACATCTTAAAGAGACACTGAGAATGACTCTGATTGAAGATAATAGTATTACGTGCTCGTCAGCTGACATCAGAGGCTTTTTTGTGCAAACCCCCAAAATGTCGTTCTACCACAATAATAGCTGAATCTTCTGTCGCTGAGATCTTAAACT
>JABEEM010003636.1:0-14123 GCA_013363185.1 Fusarium secorum | reverse complement strand
AGGTCAGATCCACGGGTACACTTGTATCAGGTTTAGGTGATATTCTCTCTGCTGCAAATGTAAGAAGCTTATCTATTTCCTGGAAACCAATCGAGTTCCTGTCCTCGTATTACACTGTAGCATTCATGAACCCCGCATATCACCATCATGACAAGCCTAGCTAATTATACAAAATACGTAATTATTTCATCTCCAGCCGAGAAACCAAATCATAAACGGTTCTCGGCGGTTCTCGGTTATTGCACAATTCATACATTTGCAGCTGTCAAACGACGATCAAGCCATTAGCTTTCTCAAACAGTAAAGACAGCTCAAGCAAAAGCGTGGGGAGCTCGATGGCGTGCTACGCGGGGTCCTAGTGAGCCAAGCCCAAAGAGGCTTGGATACACAAGAATAAGAGCACTTGAAAGTGCATGTTGGATGAGTTGTGGGCAAGTATAAAGGGGAATGGGCTGATCTGTGAATCGCTGCTTTTGTTTACTCTTTATTCTCCTGTTGTTCATATAGATTAGATCCTTTGATACTGGAAACGTGATTCATCATGGCTGAGGAACTTAGCAAGAACTTTGAGACACTGCAGCTTCACGCGGGGTATGTTTTATTCATTATTGGCCTCGGCTTTGATGATGGGCTTTTCGACTGCTATACAGCTGTAGTTGAGGGCATAAAATTGTTTAGGAGAACTCAACTGACTTGTTTCCTTCAGAGCTGAGGTTGATCCTACCACCAAATCGCGAGCTGTTCCCATCTACGCTACAACCGTATGTTCTCACAAGCCTCTTGACGCTCCCATAGCCTCGCACCATGAAGTACTCACTAATACTGTATTTAGAGCTATGTCTTCGATGACTCTGCTCATGGAGCTAGGCTCTTTGGTCTCAAGGAATTTGGCAACATTTACAGCCGTATCATGAACGTGAGTTCTCGACTCCCAACCCGGCTTAACTCACCACTTACACTACAAGCCAACTGTCGATGTCTTCGAGAAGAGAATAGCAGCTCTCGAAGGAGGTGTCGCAGCCCTCGCTGCCTCATCAGGCCAGGCTGCTCAGTTCCTCGCCATCAGCACCCTTGCTCAAGCTGGCGACAACATCGTCTCTACTTCTAACCTCTACGGCGGCACTTACAACCAATTCAAGGTCTTCTTCCCTCGTCTGGGCATCAAGACCAAGTTCGTCGATGGTGACAAGCCTGAGGACATTGCGGCTGCTATTGATGATAAGACAAAGGCTGTCTATGTTGAGAGTATTGGAAACCCCAAGTATAACATTCCTGATCTGGAGGCTATTTCCAAGGCTGCTCATGAGAAGGGTGTTCCTGTTATTGTAAGTCAACAATTCTGTAATCTGGTGTCCGCTGGGCTAATGGTTATTTTAGGTCGACAACACCTTTGGTGCTGGAGGCTACTTTATTCGCCCTATCGATCACGGTGCTGATATTGTCGTTCACTCTGCCACAAAGTGGATTGGAGGACATGGAACCACGATCGGCGGTGTCGTCGTTGACTCTGGAAAGTTCGATTGGGGCAAAAACGCTGCTCGATTCCCTCAATTCCACGAGCCTTCTGAGGGATACCACGGTCTCAAGTTCTACGAGACCTTCGGCAACATCACCTTCATCATCCGCGCCCGAGTCGAAATCCTCCGTGATCTGGGTTCAACTCTCAACCCCTTTGCCGCTCAACAGCTTCTCCTCGGCCTTGAGACTCTCAGTCTCCGCGCTGAGCGTCACGCCCAGAACGCTCTCGCCCTTGCTCAATATCTCGAGAAGAGCCCCTATGTCAGCTGGGTTTCATACCCTGGTCTCGAGAGCCACCTGTACCACGAGACGGCTAAGAAGTACCTCAAGAGAGGCTTTGGTGGTGTTCTGAGCTTTGGTGTTAAGGGTGGTGGTGCTGGAAGTGAGGTCGTTGATGGCTTCAAGCTTATTTCTAACTTGGCCAATGTCGGTGATGCCAAGACACTTGCCATTCACCCCTGGAGCACCACCCATGAGCAGCTCTCTGATGATGAGAAGCGCAGCTCCGGTGTCACTGAGGTATGTATTGCTTAACACTTGATTTGCGTTCATATTACTAACAAAAACAGGATTTGATCCGAATTTCGGTTGGCATCGAGCACATTGATGATATCATTGCCGACTTTGAACAGTCTTTCAAGGCTGCTGCTGATGCTACCACCAATGGCCAGAAGAAGGATATCCCTGTAGGTGACAAGGAGGCTGAAGCTCCTCTTGCCCCTTAGAGAGACGCGAGACTGAGTGTTTGGAAGGGACTATGATTAGGAATGGCTTGTTGAAATACCCACTAGGAGATTGAAGAGATGAGAAAGCGATAGTGTTTATCATGAAATTGTGCAATACCATTGGCTTGTGAACTTGCTTAATAATGACAAAAGAACATCCATATTGCTAGAAATGCCTCCTTGTTTGTATGTAACTTATGACGATACTATGTCCCTTCTCGTGACCTACACTTAGCGTTTCATTCTTCGAGGTTGTAACCTCGCCGCTTCGGTCCAACCTTGTACCCCATCTTCACCGGCCATGGCACGCGCCTGGTCGAGGGTAACATTATCATAAACAGAACTCTCCTCTGCATCGTGAGTTTCCTCATCTGCCCCTTCGACTGCGGTAACATGCTGACGAGATCCCTTACTCCTAGATTCCTCGTCAGGGGAGATACTCCGGCCATCGATGCAAGTAGGCTCATCCCGCAATCTCAAAGCAAGAACCATGTGAATACCAAGAACATCTTTGACCTTTCCATCCATCTCAAGAACTTTATCAGGCCGAATTGAAAATCCATCCTTTTCGTTGCCGACGATGCCAGCCTGCGCGCACAAAATAGCATTATCAAGGTTATCTCTAGTCCTGATAACCCACTTGGGCATGGGTCTGAATGAATGGATATATTTCTTTAGGACCATGGCGTCCGGCCCATTCTTCTCTACAGCCTTCTTTTTCTTCCCGACTACTCGAACGGCTTCCCAACTTTGATAGTGGACACTCCTGATAGTGCCCTGTATCTCTCTGATCACTGCTGCAGTGCGAAGCGACTCCTCTTGTTGGACGAGAGCGACCGACTTGTCGAGTTCTTCGAGTTCAATGGCGGTTTCGACGAGAGATGGAAAATCATCTCCAATTTCTGAACGGGCATTCTGAAAGTCCTGAATGAGTTTGCGAGCGTTTTCGATGAGCTCATCGTGGCTCTTGACTCTCCCGATGAAATGACCACTCTGCCATGACTGGAGGATGGGTTAGTTTAGCTCCGGAAGGAACTTAAGAACGATTTCGTTTACCTTTTTGCAGTAATACTCCATTCTTCTTTTCTGAATACTAAATGAAGAAAGCAGGATTCAGATGAGAATTGCCACAGCCTGGTATGTTGGAGGCTGATGTTGTGACTCACGTTCACAACTATGAGATCTACAATCCCGTGACCACTCCTTCAATATCCTATCATTTTATTCGTCATCCTTGAGGCACTGAAACGTATTGAGCTGCCCGCAGTCGCTGTTGATAAGTGAGAGTCATTCCTTCGAACAGGGACATGGTAATCAAGCTACCCTGCATGTGCCAAGGTGCAGGAGCCTGGTGGTGTCAAGATGACGCAGCAAACTAGAACTATCAACCACATGATGTCTTTCCTAGAGTTTATCAGGCTGTTAGAAGAAACAGTGTTATGCATTTTTCCACTAAAGCACGAAAGTAAACATAACTATCTGAATGATGAGTATGGCAAGGCGAGTGTGGGATATAACTAGGATGCTTTTCGAAGAGGGATCAGGATGGAGAGAAAACGAGGCCAGCATTTTGAACTCTTGTGAACCGATAAAAATGAATGTGAATTAGCCACTTGGACCTGTCCAAAGATATCAGTAGCTTCCAGCTTCCATCAGTCTAAGATACCCAGCTACACTAGGTGAAGGGATAACACACCTCGAGCTGAGAGTGAACAAATTGAATGCAGTAAGTGGTAAGAGTTTAGCCTCGCAACTTGTATTGAAAGGACACTTTAGTGATCTGGTCAGCTATAAAACTTGACACAGTTGCTTGGGGGCTGCTGAGCCGTGATAGGCGCAACCATATCAACGTCAGCGTACTATATTGACGAGTGTTAGTATAGGCATGCCACTTACATACTGTTGGATCTCTCTCGAAACTGCAATAAGTCCGAAAACTATAAGAAATTTCACGGTCATCATAAGTTTGTCGATTTTACAAACGCGTACTTTTGGCCCCATGAGTCTGATATGGATCGCAGGACCAGGATACAGGATAACCCCTTTACAAGCAGCAAGGGGCCACGTAACAGAGAAGGAGTATTCAGCAACCGCCATCAAGGATCTATCACTCGTAAGTCAACGGGGCGCCTTCATATGTGGCACAGCGCCAGTAATCTTTCTCTAGGTATGGACGAAGACTCAAAGAAGAGAGATCATGATCGGATACAGGTCATCAAAACATGGGCAACACTTCTCTACTATCTCAACGGCCACAATCTGTGTTATGTGAGGGACCTGACTCGATCCTTATCGACGAGACAGGCATTGATTTACTCGCCTGTAAAGTCGTCAATGATGATTTAGAGAGACACACCAACGTCGTTCCACTCGAGACATACTGGTTCCTTGACTCGAAGCCTGGCTTGGGTTAGAAGTACAATCGACTACAATCAACAGAACGTTGCGACTCATGCTTTAAACGCTCACAAACCAAATATCAGAGTAGCCCCAACCGTATGGGTACATTGATTCTGCAGAAGCAGATGTCCTTGAAGATGCAGATGGCTTTCACGCGGTGGTCTCAATGCTCGCACAACAGGTTGTTGCTGTCTGCCATTACTACGAACGAATTTTACAACCTGACAGCTTTAAGTTACATCGTACTTCTCTATTGATGTGCAGCAACGTCGTGACGAGTTTCTGGATATGTTCATGACTGAGTTTCGAGGAGGTAGTATGTGTGACAAGCTGGTATGAAGACCAAGGAATGAGGAGCAGTTTCGCTGAGCTAGTTTTTGGGGAACAGGATGACGATAGGTGAAGGGAAGTCATGGATCGTCTTAATGGGATGCCGAAGAGTGTTGCTACCTATTAGCTTCAACCAACTTGCTTGGATAATATCGATGGACGATATGCAAATGTACTATCGCAATTTGAGATTACCGTATTTTACCAGATGCAGATTCAGCTCGTATAGGAAATGCAGGGTCTCGACGGAGAATATGATCCGAATGTCATCGCAGGATACCTTAGGTCAAGACTCAGTGGTTGGTGGAACATGAGAGAGCGGGGATCAACACCAGGCGGCCGACCCTTGGGTGCTAGTGGCATAAGACAGTCCAGAATAGCTTCAGCCACTTGAGCTGAAGAACAAATTGGAAGAATAAACAATGATTACAAAGCCTCAAAAGACGAGAAAATCAAGCATATTTCTAAGTCTATTTCCTAGTCTGAATACGACTCTTTTCAGTGTGAATAATGATGTGTTTGGGTTGTGTAGCACACAAGCTTTCAGCTTCAACCAACCACCATAAAATAGCTGCATCCGCAAGGCTTGGTAATGGTCCAGTCAGCTCTCTCTCATCAACCAGGCGCGGCTGAAACAAAGGTTAAAATCTCTATCCATCTTAGCAATCACACATATAGAGCCTCCTCCTCATTCTTGTCTCCCACACATCTTTCAATCTCAGTTGAAGCAAGATGAACTGCAACGAGCTCCAAGAACACTCCAAAGCAGACTGCTTCCTGGTCAAAAAGCCGAGGGCGCTGCAATGGTTCTACAAGGGACAGCTTGTCAAGGAGAAAGAGGAGGAGCGCCAGGCTGGTCGCTTCGAGCTATTCCTGGATCTTTTATGTAGGTGTCTCCGTGCTATCATTCGGGACCTGACTTACACTTCTGTAGATGTCGCGATTGTCGCCAACTTCAGCGATGAGCTTGCTGAGCATCCTGATGGCGCTCATCTAGCAAAGTACATACTCATCTTTGCGCCGGCATGGCATATCTGGGCTGATCTCCGCGAGATCATGAACTCGTACTATACCGATGATTTACTGCAACGACTTGTTATTCTTTGGGTCATGGCGCTCCTGGTGCTGTATGCGAACAATGCCAACGATGCAGATGAGGATATTACAGCGATGCGGACTACTGTCGGAGCGTACCTCGTAGCCCGCTTCACCACCCTCAATGTATTCCTTGTTACCTCGTTTGCAGCGTATCAGCACCGCACACAGGCCCGGATCATGGCTGGTTTTATGTTTGTCGGTCTTCTCATCACCATTCCGCTCTTCCTTGAGGACATAAGCATTCGCGCAAAAGCCGCCATCGTCGCCGTGGGTATCTTCTATCAAGAGACGACATGGGCGCTTACTCTGAGTCCCTGGATCAAGGCCAAGTTAAATCTGACTTATAGTACTGCTGTTGACATTGCACACGAGATTGACCGAATGGGCGCTTTCTTCATCATCATTCTCGGCGAGTTTGTGTATAGCATCATTGTTGGCAACAAGACGGGCATTGGCTTGACTTCAGGATACGCCAAGGCTGTCTGCACGCTCATTATTGCGTTCGTGCTGAACTGGGTCTATTCCAGTGGCGATGGCAGTATTCAAGCAACACATCCGATTCGACGATCTGCTTGGACAGCCTTTGGCTTCTTTCTCCTGCATCTACCTCTATCAGCATCGTTTCTCATCGGAGGCCACATCGCAGCTGCGAGCACAGCGATTGAAGAGTTCGAAGACGGGCAGCGCTGGCTTCTCGGTGGAGGGCTTGGAGTTGGTATGTTTTGTCTCTGGGTTTACGGGATGTTATACCGGGTCGAAGGGGAGTGCACTCTTTTCCTGGGACAGACGACACGAATCAGTATGAGGTTGATAATTGCGATCATTCTCGTCGTCATCCCGGAGTCACATAATCATCTCAATGCAGAGAGTTTCATGTTCGTTATCATGGCTCTGTTTGCTTTCCTCTTGATATGGGAGACCATTGGGGGCTTATCCAAGACTTCCAAGTTCTTTGAGCCTTGGACGAACAGAAATCCACCGCCGGAGGAGGATGACAGAGAAGGCTTGGCGGGCGAGTAATGGGATTGTAAGGCACCTTTCGGAAAAGGAATTGGCATATTGGATCGTGTTCGGATCATGGAGAATGATAGTGGAACCCTTCTCATGCAGGACATTGATTGACTTGAAGCTAGGGTGCACCGCCACAGCAAGGGACCGCCACTGGCTGCGTCATTCGTGGCGTATGCTAGCTCCAATGAAGCTTTCTGGAAGCCGCGGGCTTAATACCATTAACATTTTGGAATCTGGAGGAAAACACCGTGAGGCAGCTAGGCAGCCTATGAATAGGTTGTCACCGTTGCGCAGCACTTGCTTGAGTGACATAACATTGAATGACCGTTTAAAATCCGAGCGAGAGCTAAGCTAAACTATTCCAGGATCATCAATGCATGCGCAAGCAATTCCAAGACGTGACCTGCAGAACGCACTGTAATTGTAACTGCAGCTGTAATTTTAGGCCACCTTGGCGCATGTCACTCATTCATCTACCCATATCTTTCACTGCTGTTTGGATGCTTCTAGAGCCAGTCGCTCGCTAATGATAAAAGGTTTGGTCGGAGCGAGGAAGCCGCGGACATGGTGGCTGTGCTTTCTCTACATGACAGCTCTTGCACCAATGGCGTCACCTGTGCTTCGCATGTTGGGGGAGGGGCAACCGGGGTTTCGGTGATTGCCCCTCCAGCTCCAGATCCAAACTCATGTTGCTTCTCCAAGTGGCGTTGACGCGAAACATTCAAGGTCGCAAGTGGCAGGTGCCAGATTGCCAAGGGAAGTAGGTAATGTGCTTAAATAGTCCCTCGTAGTCTTAGCTTTTAGCCTTAACTTACCTTATCCTTGGCTCTCACGTCTTGATCTCGATATTCAAGTTCCCCTCTTTACCTTGACCTTACTTATTCCTTGTACTACACACCTACTTCTATCCACCTGCTACATCATCGACTCTTGTTAATTCCTCAGACGTCGACCTACCACAAATTTCTCGCACAACATCGTTGTTGCACTCTATAACAACATCTTTATCGATCGTGTACTTTTGTAATCCTACTTCGATGGCCGACTTTGCTCCCCCGTCTGGTCCGCCTCCTCCTAAGGCCCCCGAGGTTCCTGCCGGATGGGCCGTGCGATGGAACGACCAATATAAGGAATGGTAAGAACTTGAATTTGTCTACACGCGCGCGCAGCTTCGCTAACATGCGCACTACAGGTTCTACGTCAACATTTACACAAAACAATCGCAATGGGAAAAGCCTACTGCTCCCGTCTTTCCCACTGATGATGCCGCACCCGCCGGCCCTCCGCCCGGATACGACCAAGGCAATGCGCCCATCCCTACAGATACCAAGAAGAACCCCTACGAGGACCATCGCGATCAGTCAGCTGGCGGTCCTTCCGAAGATGAAGATGCTAAGCTAGCCGCGAAGCTACAGGCCGAGGAAGACGCCCGCGCTCGAAGTGGTCCTGGTGGTCCAGATGTTCCTGCGGGATATGGAGCATCAAATAGTCCATACCCTCAGAGCAACAGCCCCTACCCCCAGAGCAACAGCCCCTACCCCCAACAACAAGGCGGCAGTTCTTATCCCACAGAACTTCCCCCTAGAGAACGTGGTGCTAAGAGCGGTGGTGGGTTCTTAGGCAAGTTGCTCGGCAAGGGAAAGCAGATGGCCGGAGGCCACCAACAAGGCGGTGCCGGTGGTTACGGCGGCTCGCAGGGCGGCTACGGAGGTGGCTATCCCCAACAACAGTACTACGGCCAACAGCCCCAAGGCTATCCTGGACAAGGTCCTCCAATGGGCTACGGCGCCCAACCTCACTACGGCGGCGGTTATGGCGCGCCGGGAGGTTACGGTGGCTATGGTGGCGCTCCTGGTTACGGAGCTCCTCATGGCGGCGGCTTTGGTGGAGGTGGCCGTAAACCTGGTGGTGGTGGTATGGGCATGATGGGAGGTGCTGCTCTCGGTGCTGGTGCTGGTCTGCTTGGTGGTGCCATGATCGCAAACTCTTTTGATAACGACGAACAAGACGCCTACCAGGATGGTTTCGGTAAGTTTTCATTTCAATTCTCCTTAGATATATCAGCTCGCTAACTATCTTTACAGAGGATGGTGCTGATTTCGGCGATGATGGTGGTGACTAAAGAGCGTCATACGTTCTGTGTGCATTTGTTGAAGAAGCAGTCTCAGTGTGATATTTCCGATTTGAACTCGAAATTGGGTTTGCTTTGTGATTTTTTGGGCAGGATAGGAACTGGGTATGGAACGAGAATATGATGACAATAGGCTGTGCGTAACTACGCCGTGACTAGTAGTTAACTGAGGTTCATACCTCTACAACGAACTTATGAGGGAAGGTTCCACGGAATAATGATCATTGCTAAATGCATACAATGCCATATCTCTTGATCTACTTCTTTATCGTCCGCTTATGCCTACAGGGCTGTGTATCCATCCAACTTTTGTAGTCATTATATACCCAATAACTGCGCAAAATTTACCGTCTCACGCCCTGGTTCTTAGTGTTGCCGTTACCACCGCTGTTGGCTGGGGTGCTCTCCTTGGGCTTGGAACCAGCGAGATACGCAGCCATGTCGAAGTTGGCAAGAGGATTGTCACCGGATGACTGACCGGTCATGGCGGCGCTCAGAGGGCTGCTCTTTCGCTGGGCCTCGAACTCGGCGCGCATTTCAGGGTCCACTGGATCTTGTTAGTATAAGTCTGTTTGCGAGGGTGAATGATTACATACTGCTGTCCATGAGCTTTGGCATGCCCACCATAAGAACCAGACTGACGAGAGCCATAAGGATCATGGGGTTCTTGAGGATAGCAAAGACCGAGACTGCTATACGTTAGCGCTGACCGGTTCACGGAGAATTGCAAAGCGAGACTCACACTGCGGCCTCTCCATAAAGTAATTCTTTCCCCCAATAGCACGCAGTTCAAAGCCTCGTCCCTTACTCCCCTCCTTCACCTGCACGACCTCCCCCTTATTCCCCCAGTCATTGCCCCGATACGTCTCCCAAGCCCTCACAATTCCCCCTTCCCCATCCTCCGCAAGCTGCACATCAATCCTCAGCGGATGAAACGCGTCAGTCGGACAGTGAACATCAGCAAGGTACGAGCCAGGCGTGACGTTGTGAAAGACAAAAGTGTTGGCGGAGGACAACGGCGCGGAGAAGTGGACGCCTGCGGAGGAGAGCGTGGCGTGCGTGTTGGCGGGGATGCTGAAGGGGTTGGGGTTGGAGGGGAGATAGAGGGTTAAAGAGTCGGCGAGGGCGACGGGGAGGAGCGCGAGAAGAGCGCTGGTTTCGAAGGTGAAGCGCATTTTGGGCGGTGGAGGTTGTAAGAGGTGAGGTTAGATAGAGGTTGAGGTTGTGACGTTTTTGGTGTTGGAGGAGAGAACAAGTGGGCCAATCAGACGGGGAAGATATGCGGGTGTGGCTGGGATGATGCAGCCACAGTTGAGAGCTTCTAAACTTGATATCAAGACATGCTGAGATTGAAAGTACTTAGCCAATTGGTGGTATTCATGTTAAACAATCAAGACAACTTTGAGGTTTTCAATTTCTGTACTTGACTGCCTTGTAAATGCAATGTCTTCATCTTGAAATCCGCAACACATCTTGTTCCACCAACACAAGAACCTTTAAAGCCCTTCAATGTCTCCCATGCAAGTAAGGGGGAGAACCGAGTTGGCATGAAAAAGAGTGGCATAGACGCTCATCTAAATTACGCTCTTCTAAAAATTATTTATTTGGGTATCGAGTTCATCAAAGACGCATAAGTCCACTCCTTCGTTTCCCGTGATATGAATCAGACATTTCAGTTCATCCGGCGTTACAGATCGTATAACAAACACTTTTTTGGTCTCATCAGCAGCATTATCCCTTCCCATTTGACAAAAAAGAAATTCCTTTCCCTCAAGCCTCAGATGCGCCGTTGGTTGTGGCGCTCTTCTCCTTGAGCTCCTTGACCTCGGCCTCGAGGGTCTGGACCTTCTCGAGAGCCTCCTTCTTCTCGCTCTGGATGGTCTTGACCTTCTCAAGGGCGTTGCTGAAGGCTGACTGTGCTGTCTTTGTCTTCTCCTCGGCATCTGCCTTCTCCTTCTCCAGAGCAGCAGCCTTCTCCTCGGCGGCCTTCTTCTCGGCCTCCAGGGTCTTGGTCTTTTCATCTGCCTCCTTCTGCAGGAACTCGGCCTTGGCAACGGCATCGGCCTTCTCCTTCTCAAGAGTTTCGACCTTCTTAGCAGCCTCCTCAGACTTGGCAAACTTCTCCTTAAGCTCCTTGAGTTCGTCCTCAAGGGACTTGGTCTTATCGGCGGAAGACTTCTTCTCGGATTTGGTAGCAGCCTGAGCTTCCTCAAGCTGCTTCTTGAGAGCAGACTCGGAATCCTGAGCCTTCTTTGCGTCAGCCTCGAGAGCAGCAACCTTAGCCTCAGCCTCATCAGCCTTAGACTTCAGTGACGCTTCAGTCTCCTTGGCCTTAGCCTCGGCCTCTTCGGCCTTGGACTTCAATGAAGATTCAGACTCCTTAGCCTTGGCGGCATCGGACTCGAGGCTCTTGACCTTGTCCTCAGCCTCCTTGAGCTTGGCGTTCAAACCAGACTCAGACTCCTGGGAGTTCTTGGCGCTGGACTCAAGATCGGCGATCTTGGTCTCAAGTTCCTTCTTCTCCTAAGCAAATGTTAGTGCCTTGATAACTATGTAATCATGGTGAGTACTTACGGCTTGGGAAGCCTTCAGGTCTTCCTTGGCCTTGGCAGCCTGGACCTTGGCCTCCTCAATTTCCTTCTCGAGCTCGGCAAGCTTTGATGTCTTCTCGTTGAGCTGCTTCTCGACAGACTCGCGCTCCTCAGTGGCAGCCTTGAGCTTAGCCTCAGTCTCCTCCTGCTTCTTCTGGATTGTCTCGTGGTCGCTGGTGACGGTCTTAAGCTTCTCAGCTTGCTCATCACGTTCCTTCTTGAGGGCGTCATGCTCGTCGGTAGTAGACTTGAGCTTGGCCTCAAGGTCGGCAGCCTCCTTCTTGACCTTTTCCAATTCAGCAGATGAGTCACCCTGAGCCTTGGTCAAGGCAGCGGTGTGGTCCTCGGTAAGCTTCTTCTGAGCCTCCTCGGCGGCAGCAAGATCCTTCTTAGCAGTCTCAAGGTCCTTGGACAACCCATCATGGGTAGACTGAAGAGAACCATGCTTCTCCTTCCACTCAGCAGCATCCTTTTGAGCCGCGATAAGCTCAGAAGAAGAGTTGCTCTTAAGAGACTCGTTGGTCTTCTCGAGGTCAGCAACCTTCTCCTTGAGCTCAGCTAGCTCCTTCTCAAGAGACTTGTTGGTCTCCTCGAGAGTAGCGTACTTTGTCTGGAGGTCACCAAGCTCAGAGAGCTGCTTCTTGAGTTCAGACAACTCGTTCTCAGAGTCGGCCTTGTGCTTGTTGTGTGTTTCTTGGAGAGCATTTGTCTTCTCTTGAGCCTCGGCGAGGTCCTTCTTGGCAGTAGCGATCTGGAAGTCGGACTGCTCCTGGAGCTTGTCGAGTGTCTCTTGGAGAGCGGCGTACTTCTCCTCGGAACCGGCCAAGGCCTTCTTCTGCTCGTCGAGGGCAGTAACGGCGGCGGCCAGGTCGGTCTCGAGCTTGGCGTGGCTGGACTGTAGGGTGGTGAACCTGTCTTCGGAACCGGTCAGAGCCTGTTTGCCTTGCTCAGCGGCGCTGGAAGCAGCAGCAAGCTCTTCCTGAAGCGTGCTGTGAGCTTTGGTAAGAGTCTGATGCTTCTCCTCGGCCTCGGAGATCTGTGTCTTGAGAGTAGCAATCTCCTTGGTGAGAGCAGCCTCGAGGGCCTCGCGGGCCTCCTTGACCTCAGCAAGCTCTGCCTTGAGGCTGGCGAGCTCTTCGGCAATGGATTGCCTCTCCTGCTCCAGACCCTTGAGCTTCTCTTCGGTAGCAGTCAGGCTGGTCTTAGCATCCTCGAGCTCCTTGGCGTTCTTCTCAGCAGCCTCCTTGGTAGATCGGAGCTGCTCGGAGGAAGAGTCACCGCCCTTCTTCAACTCTTCCTGCAAGATGGCGATACGGGCGTGAGTCTCATCAAGAGCAAGAGAAGACTGAGCCTCAAGCTCCTTGATCTTTTCCCTCAAGTCCTCAGCATCTTTGGATACTGTTGTGCATTCCTTCTCCTTCTTCGAGAGGTCTTCCTCGAGGACGGCGATGGTTTCTTCCCTGTCGGCAAGTTGCTTCTCGAGAGCTTGTCGCGCTGCGACGGAGTCTTCACCGCTACTACTGGAGAATGCAGAAACAACGCCGCCCATATCGAATCAGTAATGGGGAATGTGGGGTGTTTAGAAAAAAAGTTTGAGGAGAGGAGGGGTCAGGAAGATGATCGGTTAAGGCAAGAGAGGAGGAGAAGAGGGGAAGAAAGGAAACAGAATAGGATCACTAGAAGATCGGGAATCTCTTAGAGCTTTTAGGTAAAAAAAGAGACAAAGAGGTTGGCTCGGTTGGAGGTTGGAGATGCCGTTGTTGAAGTATGAGCTTGAGGTGGTGTTGCAGTAGCGGCAGCGGATTATGGAGACGTAAGTTATCGGGAGACAAAAAAAAAATCGTATCAGACCAGGCCAGGCCAGGCCAGGCCAGGCGCAGGCCAGTCCACCCCGGGCTCCAGTCCAGCTCCAGATTAGGTAGGCCACCAAACCATGCGCTAAACAGCTAACCACCAACACTTATCACCAGGCTGTGATAATTTTCTTCAGGCGGTCACCTCGGTGATAAAATGAAATGGCTGGGCCGTGCCGTGATTTGCACTTCGATTTACTGTTTCCTGTTCCTTCTCTGTATACTTTGGGTAAGTAAAAGGCGCCAAAGGGTCAATTGACGGCCTTACCGCACTTTAGCATGGGATCTTTTGGGTCTGAATTTGCTGCCCATCATCCAATATCCATGCAGCTTTTTTGTCCTCTAGTGGGGTTGTCAATGAACGACATGTCACCCTTGCAAGCTCCATCGTTCAGATTTTCAATCAACGTACATCCATATCCATATCCGTTCCCGTTTGTACCTAGGTAAGGCAAGGCAAGGCAAG
>JABEEM010003629.1:0-11703 GCA_013363185.1 Fusarium secorum | reverse complement strand
AGTCAGCCTTCGGCTGAATAATACCCTTTTCATTCTCAGGAGTGGAACATGCAGAGATTGATTAACGTCTTAATAATGGCTAAATCTCGAGGAGATACCGAGGAATCCACCTCCCACCTCCCAAGCTCTTGGCTGAATGCCATGATAAAAGTGCTTTGACCACTCCTTGTTTTATTTGTGTGCAAGCTTCTCTTCTGGTGGATAAGGTGCCACGATAAGATAAGATAAGTTCTGGCGCGAAAATGTCGCGTCGCGCTTCAATTATTGCCAATAATGCTTCCTATTGGTTAAAGCAAACGCGTCGTCTGGGACCGTCAATCCATGCACGTACCAGAAATGGCTCGAGCAGGTTGGACAAATCATCAGGAGAAGCAGCAAGCGACTTGATAGAGGCCTCTACCGTCACTCATTCGACAGTCGGAAAGCCCAAAAAGTGATACGTAGTCACTTAAGGGAATGGCTCCAGCTGCCAGGGCCTTCGTAGGGCTGTGCAGTCTCGATTGTCGATCAAGTGCCGAGTGACAAACCTTAGAGTTTGCAAGACCGCAGCAAATATTCTTATTCTGATCCTAGACTCTATGGGACTTGTTCGTGCGATTGAGAATGGCTTTCCCATGTGTTGCCTGTCGACTCCTGCGAGTGGTCGTCTGACTTACTTGATTCGGTGGCCATTTCGACGCTACCAGGTGAGCATCACGGGATTGATCATTGGTCCAACGCCAGCCCTCTGAATGCTCAGCCATACTGTGGAGAGCGTCTAAGTCAATTGGAAGTATGTCGATAGACTTACTGGTTTTGGCACTTGACTAGATTATTCCACCTTCATTCATGTATATATATGTCTAGATCTTGACTATTTCCTCGGCGATACCAGAATATTTAATTTTACTCCTAATTCTCAGACCACTTACAAACACAACCGCATTATGGGCATTCTAAGAGACACGATCGGTTCAGCCGTAGAAGCCGCAACCGAGAGTAGTCAGAGAAAGATGTCCCTTTATAATTCAAGACAAATGCCACCAAAACGACGAAATCTGTCGCCTTATGACGTATCTCCATCCTCGTCTCAAGCGGCGAAGCCACGCACAAGACAGAATTATAACCAGAAGTCGAAGGATCAATCGATTGAGATCGAGACTTTCCCTGCTCAGGATGGCTTCAACAGCCAACAACAGCCTGGATTCTACTGTAACGACGAACCGCCCTCATATTCCCTGCACGCCTATGATGCACCCTCGAGCAGTCGACCTAGAAGCAGCCAGATGCCTCCGCAAAGCAATATCTATCAACAGCCTTCATATAGCTACTCTTCCCCTGAAACAATGTCTTCGAACACACCATTCCCCTATGACCAACCTTCTTTCCAAAACACCGACTTTCGACCGCTCATCCTCCCTCAGATTGCTTTTGGAGCAGGAGAGCTCTTCCTACGAGGCTATAGTTCTGAGATCAGCAGATATGGGATCTCACGCGATCAATTCCTTCGAGTCGTGGATGAGATCAATGTCGCCCGTAACGCCCAACCCGGAAGCACAATTATTCCAAAAGGGTGCTAGCATTGCTGGGTGGTTCGTGTAAGTTGACTTCATCCGATTTCTGCGGCTTTGAAGACTGACGACTTTCTCCCTTAGACCTGGCGCTGCCAGTATTGGGCTTATTGCAGGTCAAGTCGGCGTTGGTGTTGCTACATCGTTCGACCATGCATCAATAGTCTCCAAGGCATTATCAAAGGCCAATATGGAGCTATTCGCTCCCAATGGACTCGAAATATGGTAAGTACTTCTCACAGTCAAGGAACCTATGCCAACGAAGCTCTAGTATTATAATAATCAAGACCTTAATACGGAACTGGGCATCTCCTCCCATGGAATACGAGACGTGCCCTACAACACGTCACCAGTCGATAGGCTAAGCACTTATGGACCTCGAATTTCCTTTGTGAACGAGATCCTACCAGACAGATCAGACATGGGACGACAGGACCCTCTCGCCATGGCTGGCCGAGCACTCAACAAAAAGTCAAACAAGAGGAAGGCCCAAGACGCCCAGGAGAAGCTAGATAAAGGCGAAAGGAGGGACAAAGGGAAAAAGACGACTTTTCAAGTCATATGATGACATTGAGTGGGTGAGTAACTATTGTGGCTGCGATATGTCAAGGGGATTACTGACCTTTTCTTGTAGCTTGGTGTGAAGCTAGCACTTCCTATGAGCTCTGGACAATTGTATTGAATGGGTGAAACCAGGGCGTTATGCTGGAATTTCTAGAAGTTGTATTTTGAAGCGGATTGTTCGTTCGACTGGAATAGAGTTAGCAATATAATGGAAGGAAGAATCCAAGGAAAAGTCCGGTCTTGTGTAACAAATCCTTTGTAGCGAGGCGTTTCTTAATTGGACTCAAGATAGTCACCAATTAGAGTTTGTTTTACTGACCAAGAAATAGCTGACGTTGACCTCAACAAGCGAGCTTGTAACGAAGAGCAGTTTAGGCAGTGTACTCGTAACTACCAGACTGGAACTGGCGAGGGCCCCGTTGGATGCCCTATTGGTGAGCCATAGATTGATTCACCAATGCAGCATAGGCTAATACTACTGGCCAACAGGGTGTTACATTGCGGCAGGCTGCTGCTAAGCCTGTTGTACACCTGAGGATCCGGGCGTCATCAAGTGCCTGGGGATCTGAGAGAAAGGGGATCTCCTATGTGTTAAACTACAGCTAATAGTCTTGACGTATCGCAAGAAGTAATCATGAACTCTAAAGAGAGATATTTCATATAAGCAGCGTTTGCGTCACATGTGTACAATTCACAATGCTTTGACATTGTGCCTCTGTTTGTTGTTACTGTTATGTTTCGGATGACAAATCCGCTTGCCAGGCAGTACTCTCCTGAAATGCATCTTGTCACTCATTTGATTCGTCCCGGCGTATATAGCATATGGCTGTGCTGAGGCGATGATATCGACCGGTTATCTCAGCCGCTTGATGTCTTGAATCAGTGTAGTGAATGCGAGCCTGAGCTAGGTAATCCGAATAATACGTCGAAACACGTGCCGGATACAGTAGGCCTTCCGATCTGGCGGGACTTTCGGCTAGTAAGCTGACGGTACGCAGCAGTCGATCGCTCCATGCCGCCATCCCTGTATGGTGTCAGGAGGAGAAAGCTCTTGAAGTACCTCAACGAATGTTAATATTTAAGGATTAAGAACGTGTATAGAATAGTCTAGACACTGCACGATCAAATACCCTCAGTCTGCATCGAAACCTGTTCTTCATCTAACACCTATACCTTTTCCAATACAGCAAACTATCAATATGAAATTGAACAGCGCCGCCCTGCTCATCTTCTTGGCAACCCTCCAATCGGTTCGTTAAGTATTTCTTGGAGCTGCTACATATATACTGACGATACTCTTCAACAGCCTTTTGCAAATGCGCTTCCATCAGACGTAAACCTACACCGCAGACCCGACTCGAAGAATGACACCATGCTACAAATCATCCCGGACGTTGATTTCAACTTCAACGTCATGGCGACCTTGGCCACAGCTCCCTACCAAGGGGCGGATATCGGAGAGATTCTCGTCGCTGTAAGTCAGATCAAGACGGGCGATTTCGAAAGCTATTACCAAGCATACTACGATCTTGCGACTCGTGTTCACAACCAAGCAAAGGCAATCGACTGTAAGAAGCATCCTATTTCTGCGCGAAATGCGTACTTCAGGGCCTCGACCTATTATCGCTCTGCTGATGCATTCTTGCACGGAAACTGGAGCGATCCTAGAATCATGTCGCTTTGGAAGCAGCAGGCCGACGCCTTCGACAAAGCAATGCAGCTCCTGCCCATTCCCGGCAAACGCGTTGAGCTACAGGCTGACAACTTTACTGTCCCTGCTATCTTCTTCAAGACGCACAAACCTGGTCGTCGTCCTACTGTCATCATGGGTACCGGATATGATGGCTCCATGGAAGACCTGTATCATACCATGGGTGAGGCTTTGCTGCAGCGAGGCATGAATGCCATCGTGTATGAGGGACCAGGCCAGCCAACTGTCCGTCGGTACCAAGACCTTGGATTCATTCCTGAGTGGGAAAGAGTCGTCACACCGATTGTTGATTATGCGCTTTCTCGACAGGATGTCGACGGCAGCAAGCTTGCGCTGATGGGATTCTCGTTTGGAGGAATTCTTGCGCCCCGTGCCGCAGCCTTTGAGCATCGTCTAGCAGCAGTGATCGCCCTCGATGGGATCTTCGATTTCGGCCAAGCAATGTTCAAGCAATTCGGGCCGGAAATCGTCGAGCTATTCAAAGCTGGCAAGCAGAAGGAGGTTGACGAAGAGGTCGCTCTGGTGCAGAACAACGCGAGCATGCCTTCGACTCTGCGATGGGGCATTGATCAGGGAGAGTGGTCATTCAAGACTCACTCGGCGTACACGTTGCTGGAAAGGTCCCAAGGGTTCACCTTGCAGGGCATCGTGGATAAGATCAAGGCGCCTGTTTTTGTAGGAGATGGCCAGAATGATATGTTCTTCCCTGGGCAGGCGAAGGAGTTGACGAAGCAGCTTGGAAGTCGGGCAACGTATCATCTCTTTGAGACGGCTTCGGGGGCTGGACTTCATTGCCAGGTTGGCGGTTACGTGTTGATGAATCAGGTTTCGCTTGATTGGCTTGTTGAGGATGTTTTTACGAATCAGACCATGCACAACTGAGTGTCTGATCACAAATAGTGGCTGTGACATCTCAGCAAGAGTCAATTTGAGTCTGATCACTCATGATGCCCCCCCCCGCTGTGCATCGCCACTTTGAAGGGCCCAAACTGTGACCCATTAGACTAGTTAATTGACTCCAGTTTCGCTTTCTACTAATTGAAAATGGAATGAAATTGCTTCAGCAGCTGAGATGGTTGCTATTGTTTGGTTGAACGGCAGAGAATTGCCGGCACTCGGCAGAGCCTTGGGGTGAGATGACGCAAGGATCAAATGGTTTAGCGAAGGCCTCCAGTGGTACAGGGCTTCTAATAGGTGCCGACTATCCGTGCTTATCACCGAACGGGCCAATGTTATGCCAAATAATGAGCTTATCCTAATCAGGTGGGCATTTCGACGCTAGCAAGCAGATCCAAGAACCACCAAATACTTCAATATTTCGTCGAAACATTCGCCTTTTTCAACACATCCATCCATCACTGAACCTGTCATCCAGCCCGGGGCCTACTAGCAAGTACCAGAGTTACCGAGTAGACTAACCCGAAAAGCGTTCAACAGCCAATAAGAAACCGGTCATCTGATATCAGGATCATGGTCTTCTCTGGCAAGCCTTCGCGAGCATGTGAACC
The DNA here is from genome assembly GCA_013363185.1 of Fusarium secorum. Taxonomy (NCBI): domain Eukaryota; kingdom Fungi; phylum Ascomycota; class Sordariomycetes; order Hypocreales; family Nectriaceae; genus Fusarium; species Fusarium secorum. Next base: position 6,370 of record JABEEM010003629.1, on the reverse strand, counting down.
CTGTCGAAAGAAGCGCAGAAAGGTATGGTCCGTATGCATGTTTTCTTCCTAGATATCTAACCTTGCTACAGTGTGATCTCAAAAAGCCCTCCTGTTCAACATGCATGCGAATGAAGATTTCCTGTTTTGGATATCGAGATGTTCACTCAGTCAAGATCAAAGACCAAACCTCAGCCGTCATACGGAAAGTACAACGTCAGAGATGTGCCAACACAAAAGCAAGCCCCGACCCCTGGAGCTCATCCAGCGATTATAGCTCTCCGGACCAGTCAATTCAGCACAATGACATGGAGGTAGACTGTCTCCGAATCTCAAGTCCTCCTGAAGAACTTGCACTTGGATACTTTCTTTCCATCTTCACGCGATCCGGCCCTTTCACATACCTTCATGAACACACAACTACTCTCGCTATGGACGATGACATAATACAGGCCATCCACGCCCCGGCGCTTGCATCCCTAGCTCTGGAACATCGACGCGGTGACCTATTGCGTGCAGCCCGTTACCACTACTCCAAAGCCTTGACTCGAACAAACCAAGATCTGAGCGATCCACGAGTGGCCATCCTCGACAAGACCCTTCTCCGTGTATTGTTACTCTCAACTTTCGAAGGATTGGTGTTTGAAGGCCGAGGCTCAACGAGGAACTGGGAACTCCACGTGCAAGGTTCATTAAGACTCTTGGTGATGCGAGGAAGGCAACAGTTTCAGACTGAATTCGGGCGCAGAATGTTCCACCATACCGCCATCAACGTGCTGACAAATTGCATAATGCAATCAAGCCCGATAGCAGACGACTTCTTGCAACTCTACGATTATGCCCTTTCTGGCCAGTCGGGACTCGACGAATCCAGGACTCGCATGATCGAATTCGTCTGTCAGTTCGCCAGACTGTCTGATGCCAGAAAAGGCATGTTGGCGACGGAATTTGTGAGAGAATGCATGGAACTCGACCAAAAGGCTGCCGAGTTTATCGATATATTCTTCAAAGAACTGTCGTATGAGGTTATTGATGTCACCTCCGAGGAGTACCGACAGAATGCTCTTCGCACGGAGATCTGCGCTTACAAAGATACTATACACAGATATCAGTCTCAACAGTCAGCTCGTGTCTACAACACCGCTAGACTCATGCGATTGACAGTCAAAGAGTGGATATACAGCGTCTTCGGTGGAAATCCCCATCGAGTCATCCTCAATGAACCCGGCGACGATGATCCCCTTAAAGCCACCTGGAGCCAAATTCCCATCAAGGCCGCACTGCAAGCCAGCGATGTCATTGACGACATGCTAGCTAGTGTTCCATATTCACTAGAGCTGCTGAATACACCGTTCCGAACGGCTTCACGATATGTGGTCTGGCCACTTGCAAACGCTGCAGGATCCGAAGTTTGTCCTCCGCCTGCGAGGTTGTATATCATCGATCGGCTGAAGGAGCTGGCTGTCAAAGCAAACCTTGACCAGGCTATGCAGGCGGCGAATATGTTGGAGGAAAGAGTGCCGTTAGAGGACTGGCAAGTTAGCCTTGATGGCGGATGGTATGTCGGTATGCTAATGACTATTTGACAGGATGCATCTTCTTCATCTCTCCTGATTAGTGAACAGCGAGGGATTTCTCATGAAGGAAACAAAAGGATAATTGGATGGTTGTTTGTTGCGGAATAAGCCCACGTGGGCATTCGTGTATATATCGGAGTCATGCCGAAAGGGTTCATGCATAGTCCACTGTGCGCCCTTATCAAAGGCGTTACTGCAAGGAATAATTGCGCAATTCGCACCCGCAAGACGAATCAATCTAATTTTAAGCTACTGAGTAATAGCCCTATGGGCTTGGCTCAATGAATGATCGACTAATGCCCTTCGACCCGAGTTGTATCCACTACGGAGCCGCATGTCGGACCCGAGTCAGTGGTTCCGCAGAGGCCATGACACAATGTCAACTCACAGATAGAGGCAATTAAATCACTATCCTTCTATTGGCAGTGCGAATATGAGTGATGACTTCCGTCATTGGCAAAAGTTAGCGATTGTCGTTGAGTGTATTCTCGTAGAGGTTGGAGTGTGAGAAGCATCAAATGTCCTGCATGACCCAACAGTGCGGTTCGATTATCTCTCCAGGATCTATCCGAGAAAGGCAACTAGCAGGGTGATAACGCCCTTAAATTGACATATTGTGGCAACTTTTATTATGTGATTGCTAGTCTGTATGACGAATAGCGAGTAGTGGATAGGTTCATGTTGGAAAGTCGAACGGCTTTCATGCAAGACAGGTTCTGGAAACCCAGCAACAGTCACACATGGTATTAAGATCTAGAATGGCTCGTTTAACAGACCCACATTGGCCAAGCTCCCCTGCAAACTTAAGATATGACCCTGTAGGTCACTGGGCATCTTGCCGGCACCCGATCATCGACAGATCCTGCATGCATATTTAAGAGCATCGAAGGACACCAACATGATAATTTACACTTGTTCTCACATATCCATCTTCTATCGCCACGCGTCTTTAGGTCAACGATAACATGAGTGGCGAGAAGCAAGTCGACCCCAAGGTCGATAACGCAAGCTCCAGTAGCTCACTCAATGAGGGCGCCGTTATCTCTGGCCGAGCCGCAGATGAGACTCTTGATCTCATCGAGAAGCACGGACATGAAGTTGGAGAACTTACTCCCGAGAAGAAGAAGAAACTCAAGCGCAAGATTTACATCCACGTCCTTTTGCTTGTCACGTTCATCGACTTTATGCTCTATGTAAGCAGGCCAGATCTTCAAATGTGAATGGCACTAACAGCCCCGGGGCAGGTCGATAAGAGTACGCTGGGTCAAGCTACACTCCTTGGACTTTTTAAGGATACGGGCCTCAATAATTCCGAGTACAACAACTTGAATTCCCTCTTCTACACCGGTTAGTCACCTGATTGTGTACAGTCAACAAAGCTGATCCTTCCAGGTTACATTATTGGTCAGATCCCTGGACAACTTCTCATCCAAAAGCTACCCCTGCGCACGTTCATCTCAGGAATTATCTTTACATGGGCTGTCATTGTCCTCCTCCACTGTGTCGCTCAGAGCTACGGAGCCCTGATGCCTCTTCGCTTCTTCCTCGGCTTTGTCGAATCTGCGGTCATTCCAGCTCTTGAGATTACAATGTCTATGTTCTTTACGCCTGAGGAGCTTCACCAGGTACAGCCTCTGTTTTACACTTCTTGCATCGGCTCGCCCATGTTCACTGGCCTTGTTTCGTATGGCCTGTTGTATAGCAAAACTAGCACTAGCCCGTGGAAATTCTTCATGATCATCACTGGAGGCATATCCCTTATTCTGTCAGTGATTACCTGGTTCTGGTATCCCAATAACCCTGCAACTGCATGGTTCTTGACCACTGAGCAGAAGGTCCATACTATTCGTCGCATTCATGAAACCACCCGCAGCTCGATCGAGCAGAAGACCTTCAAGAGGCATCAGTTTTACGAATGTTTGAAGGACCCTATTTCCTGGCTGTTCGCCTTCTCTGGCTTCACCCTCATGCTGGCAAATAACCTTCCATACCAGCAGAGCTTGCTTTTCCTAGACCTTGGTGTTTCCCCATTAGGCTCTACCCTTGTTTGGGTTGCTTCCGGCGGATTTGCCATTCTTGCATGCATCACAGCATCGCTTCTGATACGCTTCTTCCCTGGACATAGCGCTTGGTGGGCTGCACTTTGGTGTGTACCTTGTATCGCGAGTAGTATTGGCATGGTCACCATTCCATGGGGCAACACTATTCCCATGCTTGCTTGCCTTCTTCTGCCCCCCAATTGCTTCGCGCAAACATGGATCATTTCTGTTGGCTGGGTGTCCTCCAGTTGCGCCGGTCATACAAAGCGTCTCACCCGAAACGCCATGTTCATGGTGCTCTATGGAATCTCTAACATCATCTCCCCGCAACTATGGAAGACTGGAGGGCCGCGTTACTATCCTGCTTGGATTTTCCAGATCGTGGCCAGTTTCACTTTGACGCCAATTCTGTTGATCACGATTCGGTTCATCCTCTCTAAGAGAAATAAGGAACGACGACAGTGGATTGCTGAACAGGAAGCTCTCGGTAACCATGGTGAAGGATATGTCGAACAGGTTGTGGATGGTGAGACTGTCAAGGTCAAGGTGGATGTTTCCATGATGGACTTGACTGATCTGGAGAACAAGTATTTTCTTTATCCGTTGTAGTCATTAAAAGACATTGTCTCTGAGGGATCAAGCAAAGAATGTTTATTTTCTGCTACTTACTTAATAACGGTAGTGACATTCGACTCTAAGCAAATGATGGTGAAGCGTGATAGGGAGTCAAGTGCCGTGTCTACTTAGAGTCACAATCTCACTACTTGAGTTCTTGACTGCTAGACAGACCACGAGACTCTTTTAGTTCATGCAGTCAATCTCAAGTGATTTCCTGAAAGGGTAGGTGGCAATCAAGCACAGATCTATAGCCTCCGCCCTAGAGCGACATCTCAACAAGCCCCACCACGCCCAACTTGAACATCCGCCCTGGCTAGACATGACCTCTCACTAGCTGATTCAATTCAGAGGAAAGGCTACTCCTAGACGCAAATTTTGGTCGCATATTAGTTTCTAGAATGTCAAGAGGTTATCTATCGATCGGCGAACGATAAGATGCCACGCCAAGGCGGGTATTGAAGCGATGCGGCGACATCATCGCGCTCGAACCGCAACGCCAAAGATCCACATGTTCCGTGGGGTTCGTTCTGGAACTGGGGTAGAATGGAATAGCAAAGACACCTCAGTAAGCTATTATATAATGGATATCGAATTTTGTGATTCCATGACTCCACATGTTCGCCTTTCATCGACAAGATGAGCAATCACTCGTATGTTGCCCCGAGTATTCGGACATGACTTACTATATCAGAAAGCCCGAAATCGGCTGTCTGGAGGAGTGAAAAAGAAGCCCGCTCGCCATCCAATTCCCAGGGAGCTGCACTCATGTCGTTCAAACCATGACGAACTACATGACCATGGATATCCAAGCCAAGACAGACCCTCACCCCGAGGTGAACGAATCGACCCCCTCCACGAAGTCCATTGAGCATGGCACCAACGACACTGAGCTTGAACGCGCTCTCCATGGCCGCCACCTCCAATTCATCGCCATCGGCGCCGCGGTCGGTACAGGTCTCTTCATCGGAACCGGCAACGCCCTCGCAACAGCCGGCCCCGTCTCCCTCCTAATCGCCTTCATCTTCGTCGGAAGTCTTCTTTTCGCAGTGATGACAGCCCTAGGCGAAATGGCAGCATACATCCCCGTCGCAGGTGCCTTTACAACATACGCCTCGCGCTTTCTCGACCCAACATTCGGCTTCGCCATGGGTTGGATTTATTGGTTCAGCTGGACCATCACGTTTGCGCTTGAGTTGACAGCCGCGGGACTGATCATCCAGTACTGGGAGAAGGGACTGAATATCGGTATTTGGATCGCTGTATTTTGGGTTCTCTTCACTGCTGCCAATTTCATGCCTGTTCGCTGGTTCGGAGAGTTCGAAATGTGGTTTTCGAGCATCAAGGTCATCACAATCATTGGCTTTATCATCTTTTCGATCTGTGTTAATGCTGGCGTCGGAGACCAAGGATATCTCGGGTTCAAGTACTGGAAGGACCCTGGAGCGTTCAATGAGCACCTTGTCGAGGGAGATGTTGGACGTTTCGTCGGCTTTTGGTCGGTCTTGATCACCGCTGGTTTCAGTTATCAAGGTTCAGAATTGGTAGCCATCGGTGCAGGCGAAACAAAGGATCCGCGCAAGACGATCCCTTCTGCGATGCGTTGGACCTTTTGGGGCGTCTTCTCAATCTTTATCGCGACCGTGTTTTTCCTTGGACTCAATATCCCATCCACAAACAAAGGCCTTCTCAGCGAGTCGCAAGACGCTTCGGCATCTCCTCTGGTCATTGTCGCTCAATTGGCTGGTGTTCCAGTACTGCCTTCTATCCTCAACGCGGTTCTGTTGACCGCTGTATTGACTGCTGCGAACTCAGATGTGTATTCCAGCAGCCGCATTCTCATTTCTCTGGCAGATTCGGGCCATGCACCGGCATTTCTGAAGAAGACGAACCGATTCGGAACGCCTTATAATGCCGTCGGTGTTTGCGCCGCCGTCGGCTTTTTGTCTTTCCTCAATTTATCGAACGACGGAACTGTTGTGTTCAACTGGTTCTTGAGCATTACCTCTGTTGCGGGATTTATCGCATGGGCTATCATTTCGCTCTGTCACATTCGCTTCATGAAGGCGCTGGCTCTCCAAGGGATTTCCCGATCCGAATTACCCTACGTTGCGCCCTTGCAGCCATATTTGTCTTGGTATGCAACTCTCTCCTGTAAAA
>JABEEM010003627.1:0-60257 GCA_013363185.1 Fusarium secorum | reverse complement strand
GCTCTCCCATAGTCAAGCTGCGAAGCGCTGGATTAGTAGTTGGGTCGGTGACGACCAGCGAATCCCCGGTGTTGTATGTTCTTTTTTAACCAATTTTTCATATTTTGTAGATGGTGTGGGTCTGATCATTTATAGCCATTGACCGAAGTATTATATGTAGGCTTGTAGACTAACTAGAGGTATTGGATGGTTGTTGTTGATGAGGGTGAGTAAGTCCCTCCTCAATATCAACGACCTAGAAAACACCGAGCGCAAGCAACAAACTCGATCACAAAGACATGTAACAGAGGGTACGCTGACCTAGCCTCAAGAATCCATTGTATTAGCACTTTCTTTGACAGCCTGGGATTGAGAACTTGATAGTTCGCATGTTGAAGAACTTAGTCTCCAATCCCATACTGTAGCGACGGATGCTGAAAACATTATATCTAGTCCGGGAACAAACCATGTCCAATCAAAGAGAAAAGATTTCTTTTCTTAAATTAGACTTGAATTGTATTTCTTATGCATAGCAGGCGAGGACTTGTCCTGTCGATCGTTATCCTTACCATAATCTACAGAGTGAAGCTGCTGCAGAGTATATGGTATCTGCCTTGGACACTGGGTAAGCAAATGCGCGACAAGCCATGCAGTAAGCCAATAGTCTCAACAATCAAGAGGAGCATCAGATCTCTTTCCATATTTGTTGAGGGACAGCAAATTGTCTTGGCCAACGAAAGGCCAAGGACAAGTTTCCGGCGATTGGCTTCTGTGCAACTTACGCGGACACACAGTACACGAAGCTATTTTCGTGCCCAGATACAAGTCTGTTGACCGATACAGAGCTTGGTTTAGTACATCCTCTAATTGACCAATCGCCATTAAGAACGTCGAATTGTCTATGCTATCTGAATGAACGGGCGTTGTCCATCTAATGAAGAACACAGAAGATATCGATATCTTGGTCGTCGGGGATTGATACGAGGTTACTAACATTTGGCTGACCGGCAGTTGTGCCGCTTAAAAGTGGCTGCAGGGCGATTACAGGGGTCCCATCACTGAGCCGTAGCACCCTCAGGGGGAGTTACCTTCCATTCCGAGCGTCTTTCGGCGTGTCGACCAATGATATTATCTTGCGATGTGTCAAGTGACGTAACTTTTAATAACAAAACAGTCGGCGATTGCAATTTGATCGGCGACCAAAATAATGTCCACGCTCTGTGAACCTCAAGAAAGCGACTGTAAGTCACGATGCTTGTCTCGGCATCTCGTCTCAGGTAATTGCTTTCTTCTGACTCGTTCGTGCTGTTCACGTGTCACGTTGCTCACCGCTGGGCTTATCATGAAATACCTAGAGAAGGGCTTATATAAAGTGAGATTCTTCATCTCCCGGTTTCGATGATTGTTCTCCGAGATATTCCCCGACGTCATTTTCTGTTAGAGATCTTAGAGTCCACTGTGACGTCTACTAGAGATTTGTTTCGTTTGCGACAACGCTCACATAGTGTTTTTTTGGCGATGCATTGTTGCTCTTTATTGAAGTGATTCTCTCTTAATTGTTCTGTAGCCATGTTCTCGCGATCAACACGGCACTTGGCTAGCCAGCTACGACCCCTACGATCTTTATCTATCCCTGCATCACAAGCTCCCGCGAAGGTACAATCTCGCACCTTCATCGCAACACAACTCACAAGATCTGCATCGTCAAAACCTCCCGCTTCCGATAAGTCTGCGAGGATATCGAGAGATCCAAGCACTTCCTTCGCATTCCTCCTCGCTGGAGCAGCTTCCTTCTACCTCGCATACAGCTTCGCGCAACAATCTCCTACACGATGCGACGCCATCGCCCATGACGAAAACGACCACGATCCTCGGGATCCTTCTCTTCCTCGATATCGCATCAACGAAGTGCGCAAGCACGATGCTCATTCTGACCACCCCTGGGTCATCCACCGCGATAAAGTCTACGATATCACTGAATGGATAGGCGCACATCCTGGCGGCGATGTTATCCTTCGCGCTGCTGGTGGTTCCATTGATCCCTACTGGGATATCTTTTCTATACACAAAAATGACTACGTTTACGACATTCTAAATCAGTACCTAATTGGGTACGTCGACCCGGCAGATCTCGTTGATGGGCGACCGGCGCGAGAAGAGATCGAGGATCCTTTCTCGGATGATCCAGTTCGACATCCAGACTTGATTACAATGACGCAAAAGCCCAGAAACGCAGAGACACCGGCTTATGCTATGACCAATGACTTTCTCACGCCTAATGACCTTTTCTACGTGCGCAACCACATGTGGGTGCCATCAATCGCCGAAGACCCCAATGATCACAATCTCACGATAGAACTTCCTGACGGAACCACAAAAGAATACACCCTCGCGGACCTCAAGAGCCGCTTCAAATCCCACAAAGTCACAGCCTCTCTCCAATGCTCTGGAAACCGCCGGCGACACATGAATGAAGAATCAGGTCGCAAAACAAATGGTCTTCCGTGGACTGCTGGAGCTATCTCAAACGCCTGCTGGGAAGGCGTCTTGCTCTCGGACGTGTTAGCAGATGCAGGCTTTGATCTGCATTCGGGCCTCACAGGAGAATCAGAGGCAAAGCACGTTCAGTTCAACGGCCTAGAAGCTTACGGTGCATCAATCCCTATCAAAAAGGCTATTGATCCCCAAGGCGACGTGATACTCGCCTACAGAATGAACGGCCAGACTCTCCCGCGCGATCACGGGTTTCCTCTACGAGCTATCGTTCCCGGGCATGTTGCTGCGCGATCTGTCAAATGGTTGAATCATGTCACGCTGAGTGACGAGGAGAGCACATCTCAGTGGCAGCGACGCGATTACAAGTGTTTTGGACCGAACCAAACCAAAGTCGACTGGGATTCAGCACCCGCCATTCAAGAATTACCTGTCCAAAGTGCTATTACAAAGTGCAAACTCGGCGATTGGACAGCCAAGGACGACAATTCTCACACTTATACAAAACCAGCTTCATTGGCTGGTTATGCATACTCCGGTGGAGGCCGCGCCATCGTCCGTGTCGACATCTCTTTCGATAACGGCAAAAACTGGTCTCAAGCCTCCATCCTTCCCGACTGTTCCACAAAAGAGGGTGAAGAATCGCCTTGCTATGGCCACGCAGCCTGGGCATGGCGGAGATGGAAGTTTGACGGTGCGGTCCCGTTGGAGGCCTTTGAACCCGCACCATCCGGGAAGCGATGTGCGACGTTTGTTGTGAAAGCTACAGACGAGGTGTACAACACACAACCAGAGAGTCACGCAGCAACATGGAATATTCGCGGCAATCTCGCTACAGCGTGGCATCGCGTGAGGGTCTGCGATGATGGTCCTACGGGGTCAGAAACGAAAGTGTAGAATTGGTTGAATAGCATTGGTAATGGGTTTTGTAGTTTCGGCTGGAGTTTGAGCGCAGGCGAATGGGTTTGTTACTAGACGAGTGATACATGGCGGTCACTTCAGCCATTACACACAATAGGTGCTTACCTGAATTATTAGAACGACTTAAATCAGAATGTAACGACATTCTCTAATCGAGTTGATGACAAAATAAGGTCATAGGTGGTAGACCACCCAATTCTATTCTCGACTAAGTGAATACATCGTCCCCAGGCATATTGTACATTTGCCCTCGCTTCGTTCCCGCTCTATTCGCTTGATCTGCCCTTCTAAGTGTACAATCCAACCATCTCCACAGTATCGCCCTCGCTTTTGAACTGTTCCGAGACATATCCACACCTACTCGTCGTCGTCATCGTCATCTTCCCCAGCATCGGTGAAGTACTCGAACTCCTTGGGAACAGGAGCCTCTTCATCGTTTTCGGAGTCTTCATCGACGGCGGTCAGTACACCAGCAGCAGCGGCGGCGCCCGAGGCGTTACCGCCAGGAGTCTGGGGCTCAGCGTCGAGCAAGCCAAATGGCGATCGACCTTGGTTGCGAAGCAACTGTCCGAGCATAGCACTGTTGGCTCCTCCTCTGGACTCGGCAAGACTGTCAAGCACAGCGCGCTGAGCACCGCCTCGTCCGCCTCGTCCAGTTTGTTGACCAGCCACAGGGGCCCGTTCGGTTGTGACCTTCTTGAGCTTCTCCTCAAGTAGACTCTTCTCCTCGTCAGGCTGACTATCGTGCAGCAGCAGAGGACCACCAGTAGGCTGTAAAATGTTAGCAATGCAAACTGTGCAGCAAGACTTGTATGCTCACCTTCTTGACTGGCTTGTATCGGCCAGCGGGGAAGCTGATATACTTGAGTTGACCAGGAAGAACTCGGGTCATGTTCTCGATTTCGTAGCCAACCTTCTCCTTCTCGGGCTTCTTCTTGGCATCGACAGAAGCCGCTGGTTCCTTCTCTTGCTCTTCCTTCTTATCCTTAACCTCGTCCGCCTTCTTGTCCTCGTCCACATCCATCTTGTCGCCACCACTCTTAGAGGGGGCGGTGTCGATTTCCATGCTCTCTCTTCGCTGAGCGCGCTCCTTCTTCTGAGCTCGTCGTTTGGCCTGCGCAGTTGTTGATAGAATTGCGGTGGCAATCAGAGCAGGACCTTCTTCCGTCTTGACTTCTTGCTCGGGAGGGTAATCGAAGAGGCTAGGTCGTGTAGCACAGTGGAACTTGAAGTTAGGCATCTCGAGATCGTGATCAAGTCCAATGATGGACGTGGGAGAGAAGCTTAGCGACAGGAAGTGGGTGAAGGGGAACCAGTACCAGTATTGTGTGAACACAGCCATGCCAACAATGCCGGCCATATTGAGGTTGCCAGTCTGGGTCTGGAGGCCGATTGTGCAGTTGCGGCCACCAGCATCAATGATACCAAGCGCGAGAGCAGCACCAAACTTGGTCATGGCATCCTCGTGACGGTCGCCAACCACCTTCTTCAGGGTCTTGCGGATCGATGAAACCTTGGGATTCATGACCTCATTCTGCTGAACAAGAATCATGGCAAGAGAGATGAGAGCACCCTGTCGGACAAAGTCTGTGGGGTCCTTCATCATAGGTTCGAGCAGGTCGATGGCCTCGTCCAGGCCTGTGCCAGCGCATGAGATACCCAGAGCCATGGCGGAACCGTATCGCACGTGAGGGTTATATGATTCGGAGAGGAGCTCAACCATACGAGGCACGCTTCCAGGCTTGCGGAAGAGGATGAAGCCCAGACTCATGACGGCGATACGGCGGACATCATCGTTGACATCGCTAACAGCAATATGAAGGAGCTTTCGGATAGCCTTGTTACTACCGGTACCGCAGTAGGCAAGAGCAACAGTCATGATACCACCGTATCGCAGCGTGGGATCAGGGTCGTTGAGGAGTCCTTCGATAAGAACATCGGCTCCTTCTTGGCGGCCAAACATAATAAGTGCCATACCAATGGCAAGACCGCGGACAATCTTCTCATGAGTGGTTTCATGCGCATATGTAATCATATCCTCCAGAGCCTTGACATTTCCGGTGCCAAGCATGATAAGACCCATGGCCAAACCAACAGCCTCACCATTGAGTGCAGAATCCTGGAAGAGGATTTCTCGAAGCTTCTCAAAAATTTCCCAGTCGCCAGTGGCCATACCAGCAATACCCAGACCCAGAGCACCACCATGCTGAACGACCTCTTCCTCAGCCTGGCCAAACTGCTCCTTGAGGTAGTCCAGAGCATCGGCCCCGTGGTTGGCGTGGATCAGTCCATAGGCGTAGAGAGCACCACCCTGGCTAAAGATAGAGCCACTGCTGAGGCCACCTTGTCGGGGAAGATAAGGTTCGAGGAGCTTTCTAGATTGAGAAAGGTTTCCGCGGTGAATAACACCGAGAGCGGCAGTCGCCGTGAACTTAGACCAGTTGACTGCCTTGCCCAGCCACTCCAAGTTATCGCGGAAGAACTTGTCGTTTGTAGTTCCTTGGTTCATAAAAGCGTTGCAAAACGTGACCGCAGTGTGGAAGATAGAGTTCCGGCCCTCAAGACTGTCGCGGACCTTGTTAAGGATGCTCAAATCGGTTTGGTTGTTGCGGTAGAGGAACTCAAGGTTAAGACGGATGGTCTTGCTGCCATCAAGAATTTCTCGGATATTGGAATAGGCCTTGGATACTGGTTCGGGAAGCTCGTTTTCGGGGTCTTCCTGCTTATTCTGCAGCAGAGATTCGCTCTCGTTGGACTGTTCACCGTTCTCGTCTGACTCCTTCTCGACAGGCTTGCTAGCTGGGAGTGATGCAAGAACCTTGCCGAGAAATTCCTGTGTACCGTTGTCGTAAAGGTCGAAAGCAATTTGATAGGCGTTGGCGATGGAAGAACGGTCGCCCTTTTCAACGAGATTACGCAGCATGCGAGATGCTTCCTCATCTGAGTTAAGGTAAACGACACACTTGGCAATGGCAAAGTAATCAGGGTTGGGAATATCGTTGAGGAGATCGAGAATTAGCCTCAAAATTTCGGTTCGGAAGGCTCTCTCCTGGACGATGTCCATGCAAATACCCAATGTGTACTCCATTAGATCCTCTGCCGGGCCAGGTGAGTTTTCGAGAGGGTTAGACTTGGCCTTCTTCTCATCATCGCTAGCGCGCTTGATGACGCTTCGAAGAACGTCCAGTTTCTTGGCCTCAACCGCAATACCCACCACTTGCCTGTAGCGGCCCTGCTCTAGGCAGCTTTCAAAAAGCCTCTCAACGACTCTCTGAAGCGAGCCAGTGGCCTGGTCAGGGAGCTCAGCGATAGAGCCAGAGCGGCCTTGCTTAAAAGCAGGCTGGAAGGTGGCCTCGAGCATCGTGTTGTCGATCGAGTCACGGGAAAGAAGAGACTTGGGAGGTAGGGTTGTCTGCGAAAAAGGTGTAGTGGGTGACATGACAGCACCCTCAGCGCCGCTGGCGAAGGTAGTAGCCAACTCTGGGAGATCGGTGTTCTTTGACGCCTGAGGAGCCGCCTTCTTCGCAGCATTCACTGCGATGTACTGGTCGACACATTTCGAGATAATGGTCTCCTCGAACTCGCCAGGGGAATCGAGCTTGAAAAGATCGCCGGCGGCGAGGGCAAAGACCATGCTATCATTGTAGGCCTGGAGATGGTAGTAGACCTTGGCAAGGACAAGAGCAGCGAGTTGACGCTCAGGGAACGACTCGTCCTCGTAGAGTGCCTCGCTGGGAGACAATGTTAGTAAAGCTTATCACACCATGAAAGGCGAGACGCGAAGATGACGTACATCTGTGTCAACACAGCAGCGACTTCAGTCCAGACGGTATCTATATCGTCGTTGAGGGTCTGCAGAGCAAAGACCTTGAGTTCGGGCTCCTCATCGGTAAGGAAGGCGAGGACGCCGGTAGCCGAGACGATACCGGGCATCTTGACAGAATATGAGGGATCGTGTGGGCGTGCTAGAGAGGTCCGTAGCAATGCGAGCGGCGATGCGAGAGGTTGATGGGGTAAGAATGGCCGAGTTGTAGAAAATGCGTTATTCCCGTGTAGGCCCAATGGCATAAACAGGGCCAGAGGACGGAATTATAAGGTTTGTGCAGAAACAAAGGAGATGTCAAGAGAATTACAAGAGTCGGAGGCGATGAATTGGTTGGTGTTTTGCTCCAGCAGGGTCATTCCGAGAAAGGTCCACGTCAGGCACAGCTCTGCCTTGTAGTAGGTGCACGGGCCAACGAGAGCACCAGGCAGGAGCAAAATTACATAAGCTCCCTACTCCAACACGAGCACGTGACTGTCGCGCATCTCCAAGCAAACAGTTAAGTCCAAGATAGCACGCGACAGGGAGGTGAATTGCGCCATGCAATACTAACAGCGCGCTGAGTCGTTATGGAGTTTGAAAGGTCGTGTGAATGTACTCGTTCATAGCTCTCAATGACAGGTCAAATTTACAGGCCGCCTGGACCATATCTCACAATTCCTCCTCTATACATACGCAAGAGAGTTGTTCACCAAAGCCAGATTTGCCTAACCTATTATCATCACGTAAAAAGCAGTATCCAGTGTAGAGAAGAATCGCACAAACCGAAAGCGAATTTTTTCCCCATCAGATGTGGTTTTCCACCACAAAAGCTCTGTTATTCTTCAGCATATTGTCTTACTGTCAAGGGAAGATGAACATGGGTAATCAGGGGAGGACATGTGACTAGGATGATGATGGTAATTGATATCTTCTAATCGGAATCAGAGAAACCGTGTTCATGAAAGTTGTCTGAAAACTTATCATACCCCTTGGCGATACAAGCGAGGAATTTGTTCAAGCGAACTACCTGTCAAATATCACCACCACTCTCACACGGCTGTCTGTTATTGAGCTGACTGGACTTACACAGGCGTTACACACTTGCTGTAAGAGGTCGGGACCTCGTCCCTAAATGGCAAAAAGACTTAGGTAACTTAGCAAAAGTTTAGTATATCCTTTGCTGACTTTAGTTTGACAACCTATGTTAAGGTATGATGTTTTCTTGCTCCCTACGTGCTGCCTTAACGTTGGCCTCAGCCGCAGTATTTGGACTAGCAGTCAGCTTTGGACCAACTTTGACTAGATTCCGATGTACAGTATATACGATGCTAATGCACGTACTGCCGCAAATCCTTTTCAATGAATTTGTGGTTAGCACTCGTGCCTATGTTGATATTATGAAGCTGAACTCCAAATCCCATGGAGCTCCGCTACCCCTGGCTCGTAACTCAACTATGACGTCGAATAGAAGTTCCTTTTGTATGAGAAACATCGGAGTTTTTGGGGTAAGCCAATGCTTATAAGAAGATCATATAGACATACTGAGTCGACAAGGCTTATGTTCTTTAAGCTTAAGGAGATTGCAAGGACTTGACCCTCCACAGGAATCGGAGTCTGACCCTGGTGTTTGAGTCTGGTGCAATTTATCTCGGGACATGGAAAAGTGACAAGTAGCGTGTCTCATCTTTAATTCGCTAACCTGATTTGCGTAATGCTAAGCCTCTCCGGGGGTTGATGATCGGTACCTAGATCTCCATTGAGTTCGCAGCACGGAGCATGTACTGCTAGTAAAAAATGCTTGGGGAACGCTATCGGTGCTAATAAAATTTGTCCCTGGGCCATATCCAGTACGTACAGTTGAGTTAGGTGAGGTAGTACCGCCCGTGGGCATATCCCTGGAGCTCTAGCGTCAGGCTGTCGCCTGTCCATCTTTGTTTGTCGCCAGAAAACGACGACAGGACACCAACACAAAATATTAATCAATCTTAGAACTATTCCAAGGCGCGAATAACCTCCAGCGCACACGATCCATCGATAATATCATCCGAACGAGCATCTTTCAGCCGCGTCTATCTGTTTCTGTACGCGATTTCTATTCGCCAATCGTCAATCGTCAATTCGACAGCGTGGCAGCCTCGCCATGGCGACGTAGAAACATCCCAACCAGTCATCCATGTCCCCCTGCGCCGTCCTCCTCGCACGACAACGAACGTCCTCCATCGCCTCAACAGCGTCATAGATCTATATCAGTTGAGGACAACTTCTGTCCATACTCAGTTGCGCTCCCGCCGCGTCGACTACCTGGTTCAAGACAAGCGACCTGCACTGCAATTGCTTTGTGGTGTCCCCTCGCGCCGAAACTTCGAGGCGTCTTGTTGTCGCAGAATCTTCATTCTCCCCTCATCACGACACCATCGCCATGGATCTCCGCTCAGTTCTCAATACGTCTGATGGCGGCGATCGCGCTCCGGCCAAGCCTGCCCCGAAACCGCAACCGCCGCCGCAGCTTCATCAGCAGCAGCAACCTCACCCCCAGCAGATGCAGCGACCATCGCAGAGTCCAGCCCAAGCACCCGCTCCTCCTCCGTACTATCGCGAGTACGGCCGCCATCCACCGCCGCAACCCTCACCAGGCAAACCGATGCCCCAAGAATATCCTCCGCATGCTGGCCATCCTCATCACGCTCAGTCACGACCACCGTCGCATCCTCACCCATCTCCCCATCAACCACCGCCCGGTGCGTATCCACCACAATCTCCGTACCAGGCACCCGGGCCATATCCAGGACGTCCTGCACCCCCTCCGCTACAGCCAACGGGCTCTTTTCACGATCCACGGTCCCCAAGCGTCCAGACTCCGGGTCAATCCCCTTATCGAACATCAACGACTCCGTCAGCCGTAGCGGCTGCCGCAGGTTATCCTTTTCCACCAACTCAGTCCCCTGGGGAGATGGCCAGTCCAGTCCAACGACACCAATATTCACCTACTCAATACGCAACTCGCGAAAGCTTCTCTCAGGGCCCACAAGGCGTGCCACCCGGCCATGCACCTGGTCATCATCCTCCGACTCAGCAACAACACCCACAAAGCTCTATCCCACAGGCCCAGCAATATCTGAATCAGCGTCCTCCCTCAGCTAGTCATTCTGCCCATTCTACTCCGACTCCAACATCCGCTCAACCACATCATCCTTACAGTTCTTTTGCACAAGGTAGTCCTGTCACAGCTTCGCGCCCACCCCCTGCCGAATACAATCGCCAACCTTCACAACCACCCACGCCTGTCGGTCCTCCTCTGTCTGCCGGATCTCGACAAGCATCAGTTACAGGCGGTTTCGCACAGCCTTCGAGCCCATACCAACAAAGACTTTCCTACACTGGAGCCCCCATACCGCAAGCACAGACACAGGTACAAGCACAAGTACAGAGCTCACCTCCGCCTCCGCTTCATGCGAAGCGCATATCTAGTAGCTACGGTTCGCCCGCCCCCGACGTACACCGACGATCCCAATCGCACAGTGAGCGAGCTCCTAGCCCATCCGTCAGTCCCAAATCTCGAGTCCCGTCGATTCAAAGCAACCACGATCCACTTGCTGCATCGGCGGCAGCGGACGCCAAAGCCAAACTAGCTCAATCGGCTCCTATACCCCAACCAACCCAGCCAATGGCCATCGACACAGAACGCGCGGCAACTCCTGCCAAGCGCAAGCTTGAGGATCGCGACAGTCCCAGACAAGAGCCCGAGGAGAAACGAATGAGGCCCAGCGAGGTTAACGGCGGCGTTGCTGTGAAGCGCGAATCTGAGTCGGCTTCTTCCAGTGTTCCAGCAGCTGCGGCGGTCAGAAAGCGAAGACGCTACTCACAGCCGCCTATCTGGGCACAAGATGCTCGAAAAATGAACGGCATGCCTACGAATGCGAACTTCGTGCTACAAAAGAGAGTCCATTCACATCTCAATGGAAAGAAGGAGAACGCCCGTCCCAGTCGCCATGCCTCGCCAGAGACGAACCGGGGTAACCCTCCTCCTCACGTTCCCGCCGCTGAACCAGGCCCCCAAGAGATTCTTGGACCTTGGGAACCGAGTCTTACTGGCCTCAAACCTTTTGAGGACGTGTCAAGACAAGTGGCTGATTTCCTCTTCCTCAATGTTATCAACACTCCAGATATGAGGGAAATCAGTAGTCGCGGGATCCAGTTTGAAATTGAAGCGAAATTGGGCACTCTCATCGACAGAGATACGAACCAACGAGTTGATCGAGGTATTGCGTCTGAATGCATCTTGATGGACAACAGCCGTATAGCTTTTAAGAGTAGCATGACGGAAGTGAGTGCTTCAACATCTTCCTCATTCTTAACGTTGCTAATGGTGCTTTAGGGCTCACACAAGAAGATGAACGACTACCTAAACGAACTAGTCAAAATCACACATCCCATGAATCCAGCAGGCAGCCAACGTGTACCCATTGTTGCGCTGCACCGGAGAGAGAGAGACCGGTTTTTCGAGATTCCACCAGATCTACAAGCAAGGATACCTGGATGCGTGCGAAGCCGACTGGGATCGCGAAGAGCAGTCCGTGTGAGAGTTACATACAACCAAAAGGACAACAAGGTCATTGCCAAGATCATCAAGGCACGCGTATCTGACCTTGATATTCACTTCCCTATGTTACCAATGGATTGTCGAATCAGTATCAACCTCGAAATGAACTGGGATGGCTCGGTGGAAGAATTGGAGCAACTTCCAAATCGTGATCGTGGGGAAAACCCTGAGCGAAACAAGGACAGACTCAGTTACACACACGGGCCCTACCAGGTTGACCTCACGCAGGTCATACAAGATCGCCACGGAGTAAGTCCCCAAAGCCTCAGATGGTATTTCAGTTCAACTAACAATATTATAGGTAAAAGAGAAAGAGCATGAACTTGAGATTGAACTCGACTCGAAGCTGCTGATCGACCAAGGGAGCAAGGCAGCGAGCTCGAGACCTCACCGCTATCAAGAACTTGTGGAAGGATTTGTGGACAACATACGACTTCTTACACGTAACGTGGCACACTGAACGGCAATAGACCATTTTAATTACCGGCGATAATGTTGGCTAAAAGGACGGGGTTGGCGGCGCTGTGTTTACAAGAGATGGCTCTGAAGGAATACCAAGAATAAATCAACTTATCTTTTTGTGATCCCAATCCATTTTCATGATGTTGAAGGCTGCACTCCTGTTTCCGCAATGTTACGCTCGATGTACAAATAGTCAGCGGGTGGGTGCATCAAATGATCGCAACTTCATTCACAAGTCAAGAGTTGGTCCAAGCATGCGAAGTACTAGTAGGTGAAGAAATGAGCACATACCAGCAGCTAGACCGACATGAGTACAACAGTTATCATTTCTTCACGGAAGAAGGCACAGACAAAATCATCGCGGGTCTCAAAGGTTCCGTCTACCCTACATCACCAGGACGTTATGTCTGCGAAGCCAACAATTCTTGTCAAAACATTGGGAATCTGCTACGCAGGTCCTTTCCTCTTTCAAGAATTAAATAGAAACTACATATTCCAGTTCAGCACTTTTTATTTCGTCTTAGCTTATGTTCTGGAAAAGTAGAAGATGGATCGCGTTAGCACTCCACTGGCAGACGACACATTCCAAATGCGACCCATGCATTATCGCACACAAGCAACTTATCATAAACATATTCTTCATTAATATATGTCCTTAAATCATCGACCACTCATGGCCTATATCCCGAATTGTACCCCCTCGTTGGCGTTGCACCCTGGTGGTCGTCCTCATAAAATGCTTCAAAGTCAGTGCCAGCATATCGACTCGCCGCAGGCACTGGTATTGTGTCTGCGCGTTCGTCAAAGCCCGTCCGGCCAGTTCCTCTTGACTCATGAACTTCCCCTGCGATCCAGCTTAAGTAAACTGTCTCGTGTACAAGCACATAACCGCCCGACTTCTCTCCCGAGTCGTCAGAGCCATCAGCGCTTTCGAACTCAGGCTTCTTCTCAACGACAAAGATCTCGTTCCTCTTGTGTTTCCGGCGCCATGCAAAAGAGACGAAGCCGAGGAACCAGAGAATGCTGCCACCAATGACGGACCATGTGATGACTGGGACAAGCCACCACTGGAGACTTTGTGGTGTTGAGGGCTTGATCCAGATAGTGACGATGGGCCACAGGCCACCGATTACATATATAACTGCGCATATCACGCTGAGTGTTGGGTTGATATGCTTACCGGTCATCTGTCGCCAAGTCTGGGGGACTGCTGCTGGGCTGTGGATCTCGTCCTTGTCTGTTTGTGGTGGTCCCTTGAATCGGAGGATCAGGATACCAAGACCCAGAAAGATGCCAAAGAAGGCATTGATGACGTATGCGCTCAGACTAGTGAGTAAAGTGTATGAATTGAAGTAGTCCATACCCCAAGTGGCGAAGATAAGAATGAAGCAGGATGTAAGGTGCAGGACGAAGGCACCAACAGGTGTTCTCTCTCTGTGGTCTTCGGGAGAAAGCCAGCGTGTGCTCAGAAGAGTACTGAACATGCCCTTCTTTTTGAGTCATGATAGCAATCGACCCAAAGATATGTCGCCGTCTTGAGCAAAGAATTTAGCGTAGGGAATGATACCTTCCTTTGCGATCTCTTGCTTTACCCGTGCAGCGGTGTAAGTCATCACGATGATGTTACCCATGCTTGATATGGCAAGGAAAGCGTTGAAAATACGCTGGCCAGTTTCATCTTCGGTCAGGGAGCCGAGGGTTCTCTCGAAGAACTCTTGCGCCACGTTGGTACTTATTTGATCCTTTTCTGGGACCACGACCATCTGAGGAGGGTTAGAATACGGTTGCACAGGAAAGGGAAATATTACTTGCATATGAGATGTTGACAGCCATATAAAGCACAATGGCAATACCGACACCAAGCATCATGGCGATTGGATGCTTTCGCCTTGGCCTGCTAATCTCACCCATGACGTAGTTGGGTTGTTCAAAGCCAGAGAAGCTGAAGATGATGGCCAAGAAAGCGTGAGCATAGCCATTAGCATCACCAGAGTCTGCAAAGGCACGATATGGCTGAGTGTTTTCCGAGATATAGTTCTTGACCTTCTCGCCCTTGGTAGTCTTTAAAGCTCCGGCACCAACCACAATAGCTGTCACGATAATGAGTAAGAGGATCATGACTTTGATCATTGCCAACATGTTGTTGAGAAGAATACCTGCTCGCCGAGAGAAGGTATGAATGAAGCAAGTGAGGATTGCGATTCCGATAGCAATACCCCTGATTGCTCCAGGAGCTGGGTCAGTGTTGCCAGATGCGTATAGCACTCGTGTAGCAAAGCTGATGCAGTTGCCCGCCATGTTTCCGAGAGCAACGAAACAGAATCCAAACATGCATGTACTCAATAGCACGGTGCCTCTTCTATATGCGGGCTTTTGGTAGACATATTGGAGGTAATTGAGGTCACCGCCGCTACGTGGTACGCTCTGTTCAATGCCGTTGATGGTGTACCGGGGAACGTTGAGACCGTACTCTATGTAGACATGAACGCCTGAGAGACAATATATGATACCCGCCAGCCAGAGGAGAAGAGATGCACCCGTTGAACGGGTTCCTTCCATTACTCTCTGAGGCGAATTGAAGATGCCAGTGCCTGTGATGAGAGTTAGCGCTTCGGTTGCAGAGTAGCACAGTGTTTCCAGGCCATACATATTTCTGCTCTGGATGCAAACACCAAGTTTCAACATTGTGATAAGAGCAGAAGAAATGAATGATAAAAATTGGAAGAGCAACTTCCTCATAGAGAAACTGCATTATTCTGACACATCGAAACTCAAGCTTGGGCCAGAAGGAGCGAACCATGGATCTTGATATAAGCAGACTTCCCCACTTGGGTCTCATCCGATCTCTGGGCTCTTAACTTAAATTCAACTTCAACACAACAGCACCAAAACCCATCATGAGATGTCTTTGCGCGATATCTCAAGCAATCGTATTGAAAACCCTCCAAAATCAATGCTAACTTACCAATCATTCGGTTAAGAACCAGGCACATGACATCAAAGTACCCAAGCTTGAAGGCTTCCTTGGGTGCTGATGTAAAGATGCCATTGGGATTATCGTTTCCTCTGAAGATCACCGAACGGTCGCTGTCCCATTCTGGCTCTTCACGTCGTGGTGGCTCGCGGCTGTGCTCCTGATATGCTGCAAAGTCGTTCATTGTGTAATCTGTATGCAGCCGAAAGCTGCAGCTCAAAGAGGACGAAAGACTGGAGATGGTCTGGGAACCGGCTAACACGTCAATTCGAAGCCAAAGTTGGCAACGAGTCAACAAACTCTCAGAATTGATACAAACAATGGCAAAGAGCAAGCTACGATATGAGCTACACGGCTATCTGGGACCATGGGTATTAAGTAGCGCTCTCGAAACTCATGCAGGCAGGGTGCGACGATCACACCAAAGCCGGGCGTAGAGCAATCAGTCCAAAATGGCAGACCGACCAAGCAAAGGGCGGAATTCAAGCCTCATCACCACCGTGTGACCTTATCAACTCCCTGCAGGGGCTTGTCGTTCTAGGCAGACTTCCCCTCACTTTAGACAAGAATTCGACAGCCTTATTGCCTCCCAAAACGCCTTGTCCATACCTTTCAACCACATCAAAAACCGCAGCGCTAGCCGTTGCATTTCTAGCGCCGTTTTTATCGCTTGAGCAGCCAATCTGCCAACCCTGCATTACACAGCCCCCGATGCATCTCAGACATGGCTCACAGACATGCCAAGCCAGAGCTGAAAGAACCCCGGGTACCCAAACTTCATCCTCGGGATAACTTGTCTGAAGCATGGGGACGTGCGACTTGACTTGGGATGACACAAGATCGAACATCTTGTGTTCTCCGTCATATGTCCGACCCGGATCACAGCGAAGAAGAAAAAGAAGCATACTGCTCACACTACCAAAGCTCCAACAGCTAACTAGGTGGATGCTTCTTGATAAGAGCAAGCAAGCTATCGTCCGTTCCTGACCCTCCACCCCGCATGCTCGCGCTGGTAGCCCACATGAGTAACCGATGCCCTGTTGACTGACCGAATCAGCCACGCCTCCCTGTCAGTCTGTGATCGGTGCCTGGGAAGAGCTTTTTCTCTTTCTGCGGCGAGGTTCCTCGATTTTGTGTCAGCCCTGGCCAGCCACTCCGGACTGCACGCGTCCCCCGTACAGAGCTTGCATGCTGCTTTCTTATCTTCTTTCCTGAAGACTCATCTGGCCCTTGCATCTCTTTCATTTGGGGCGAGCGTGTGGGTGTTACCCATACCAATTAGACCGCCCCGGGTGAAGCTCAGTCACACTTCTTCCGTTGGCCTCTTGGGCAACAGCCCTGTTAACAATATTTCTTAAGATACTGCTGCCCGTCACTCGTCCACAACCTACTTTGGACCCATTAACGGCTAAATTTCCCCAAGTGATCGTCTTTTAGCTTTTGTACAAAGCCCAGGTCCCTGCCATCTGAGGCCCTTCTGTAACATAAACCATAGCAGCGTTCGATGGCAGGCCCTCTCCAGGTTGGAGACCTTATCAGCCTCGGGCGCCTAGCCTGGGAAGTCTATCGCTATGGCTGGTCTGAAGAACATAATGCAAGTAAGTGATCCAAGCGCGATGCTTTTGTTTCTCCTGCGAGATATGCCTTGCGGGGGGGGGGCTTCGCCGACGCACTGCTTTTGTCAAATGTCAACCTTCGCGAATAGGTACATGTACCTGGCGATCACTCAATCCTTCATCCCTCCGCCTTCAGTAGATGTAACATCGGTCTGACTGTATGGCAGCAAAACAATATGAAGAATTTGGAAGAGATGTCAGAGGTCTCGCCGAGAATCTCGATATTCTCAGCAGAGTAGTTGCATGGGCAGACAACTCTCTCCAGAGCCAAAGACGTCAAGGTGCACCGGCAAGGCTACGATGGGACAGGACGTCACTTATTCAGATCATTGGGGACTACGAGATGACATTACGAGAATGCAATGAACTTCTCAGATCAAACAATCGATATCGTGTAGGAACCAACCCTTTACGCAACTTGGAATGGAATGTACTCGTTCAGCCCGCAGCCGATCAACTGCGCCAAAGGATCATGCTGCACAACTCCAAGATTCTGCACGTCCTGAAACCGTTTGAAGTGTAAGTGGATCAAGTTGGTACTATTTCATAAGCTGACGAACTCAGTGATCTCCTTTTACGTGTACGGCAAGATATCGAGCTCATGCACCGAGACCTCGCGGACCGCATCACAGCTGCTCATCATGATATCCGCCGTCTGATGGGAGTTCATATCCCTGACCTTGACGAAGCCCTCGACCAAAGAGCTCAGCGCAGTGTTGTTCTACTAGAAGTGCCTGTGGACTTGGACGAACAGTTCCGCTTTGCAGCGCTCACTGGTCATCCCGAGTATCGCATCGAGGAGGACTTTGAGCTCACCGAGCTGTCGGATGCATTCATACTGAACTTTCACAAGAGCACAATCAACTTTAAGTCTGGTAAGGTAGTCGAAGAACGTGTCCCGGCGGTTGATCAGTATCTCAACTTGTTGAAGTGTGTATGGATTTTCAAGAGAATTCAAGCGGCCCCTGCTTTGCGGGAGGCGGATAAGGATACTTCTCACTGGCCATCCTACGCCCGGCAACTGGAGGATGTAAGTCGTGTGTGTAATTACATGTAAGGTACGGACTAACGGGAATAGGACCTATCATCCCAATGCGCTCGATTTGGCCGCGAGTTGGTGACGCCAAGGATAATCACTTCGACGCTCAAGCGAGATATGTTCACGATCTGGCCAGAGAAAGAACCCGCACCTCTTGTTGACCTTGTTACAAAAGACGAGATGATGGAGCAACTGCTCGAGGTGTAAGCTTGACATACCTCCGGTTTTGTTGCAAAGCCTAACAATAGCAGAAACCTGCAGAGCTATAGTCCAGGTATCGAGAAGAAAGCCAAGCTCCTTAGAAGGCTAGATGCAGATGGGCGAAGATTCAGAATCATCATGTCTGGATCAGCTCAAGCGGCATCGGGAAAACCAAGACAGCAAAGTCAGTAGACTCTTTTCTTCTCGAGATCAAATGCTAACTTGCACAGCTGAGAAATTCGACTTCGATATCACTACAATGGTCTTCAACCCGCAATACGCACTGCCCACTGGCAGTCATATGACACAAGAGATCATTCTACGGCAGAACGAGAGAATCGCAAGGCTAGATTTCATGGACGGAGCTGATATACTGAAGTTCCAACAGGCGGTCACTGGATTCAAGCCATGGGCCTCTGCCACGCAGTACGACTGTCAAGTCATTTTCGTTCTGGGTGGCATCAAAGAGACAATCATGGAGAACGCTTGCCTTCAGCTCTGGATACCCAAATCGACCGAGGGCTCACTTGTCACTAACAGCGATGCCGCAGTCAACACCATCAAGACTTCCTCAAGCCGTCAAAACTCCTTATCGACCCTTGCCTCTGGAGCGATGCCAAGTTCGCCCCTTTCTGGGAGCAGGCCATTTGCATCACCGTCACAAACGCTTTCTTCTTATGGAAACGGCGGAGAGGGCTTCGCTATGGGCCCCCCTGGTCGTCACCCAAGCCTCCCAACTATCCCACAGAGACAACCCACAGGACCCGAGTTCTACGGCTCGTGGCCAGGAAGAACTTCTCCGGAACCAATAGGATCATCACCTGTAGAACGGCAGAGCTTCTTCCCGATACCGGGGCCGCCGCGACAGTCTCCACCCCGGAAGCCAGTCGGGTCAACCCCATCTCCTCGTCGTTCCAGCTCTCTCTTTCCGCCCCCCTCCAGTAGTACAACTATGACCAATAATGGACGTCCTTTCAGCATATCAAGCGGCGTCTCAAGCAACAGTAACTCATCCAACAGCGATGTTCGAAGTGTTAGTATTTCTACGGGAACAAATTCCACAGGGCTCCTCCACAAGCGTCCAGTGAAGCCGATGCTGGTCTTGTTCACACAAAACCGACAAGGAGACAAGTTCTCATTTGTGACGGTTCAGATTGACGACGAAACAAACATGAATCCAGAGCGCTGCAACTGTCGCCGATCTGGAAGAGATGGGGCATCCTGCGATATCGCGGCCATCGAGAAGAAAAAAGGCGATGCTCCTATTTCAGCCCGAAGATATGAGCAGTCACCGTCGGACGGCGAAATGGACTGGAACTTGGCCCGGTTGGCGCTGAACAACCCTGCCTCAAACGAGCGATAGTGTCAACTGGCCCAACCTCAAACGTCTTAGCATCAAATTTCCAACTCCGCAGGCACGAGCTAAGTTCTGTGGCACGCCAAATGTCTGCCATTGCAAGATCAAGAAGGAAGGCGACTTGCTCAAGTGCATACAAGAACGCCATCGCGGACTCTGGGGAGAGGTTCAAGAGAACTACCGGAGGCAGATGAACAGCTTTCACAAGCAGAGATACGAGAGCAGATCTCATGTGGTCTATGGCGTAACGAGTTGATGGATTTAATATGCAAGAACATGATGGGAAATAACAAGTTCAGTTTATATCTCTATGTAAGAGAACTTTTATGGTTCTAATGAGGCGCGGAGTAATGGAGTAGGGGAGTAATCATTGGTTACAGGCGTTTTTTTTTTTTTTTTTTGAAAGTTGAAAGAGGGATTCTTAGATAAGGTCGCTGATAAATTGGAATGATTACACTGTTTAATGAATATCACTTTTGATTTGTGGAGACTGAGGTCCTTCAAATGAGAAATCATATTTTAAATAAGCCGATATTCATCATAAATGTACAGAACCCTTGTTTCCTACTGAACTTTTATACGTTTCTCCCTACATCCATTCAAACCTGCTTCTGAGGATCGATACTATGCTCCCGACTTGAGCCTGCAATGGCCTTGTTCTGTTGCTCTGTATCCTCATGGATCACGACATTGGTCGCTGAACGCGCCGCATCAATGTCATCTTCCAGCTCCTCAGGAAGCGTGAGGTTGAGAATCACACAGATGATGGCAGCAACTGCAAAACCAGTCTCCATGACAAGAACGATAGCGTCGAGGAAGCCCTGAAGAGAGCGGTTGTCCCCCTCGTATGTAAAGATCTTATCGAAGTAGTTGGGTAGGAGCGTTGCGCCATATCCCAGAGCCAGACCAGCAGTGAGGATGAATCTGTTGCGTCGAGTGAAAGGGACGCCACGGACAATGATGGACATGCCCGATACAGCCACAGCACTGAAGAGGAAGGTTGTCATGCCACCAAGAACAGCTGATGGAATGGCAATGAGAGCAGCCGCAAACTTGGCAAAGATACCCATGATGATCAGGAACATGGCGCACGCAAGACCAGCCTTGCGGTTGGCGCATCTGGTGAGGACAATGACACCGTTGTTCTGAGCGAAGACAGACATAGGAGTCATCGTCATGAGAGCACCGATACAGCCAGCAATACCATCAGACAAGATACCACCCTGAATACGAGATTCATAGGTCTTTCCAGTCACCTCGAGTTTGGAAACGTCGCATGTGGCTGTGACATCGCCAATAGCCTCGGTAGCGCAGACAAGGTAAACAGCAATCAGGGGGAGCACCAGTGGCCCGTAAACTGATAGAGGGAACGTGTGTACCCAGGCGAACGAAGCGACGGGGGCAGAGTCGATACCAGATCGATCGAAATAACCACAGGCAGCAGCAATAATGCAGCCGACTAGTAGTCCAACCACGACCGAGGTGGATTTCATGATGGGCGAGCCGAATCGTTCACACAGGATAATAGCGACGAAGACAGAGAAACCCAAGCCCAGGAATTCTGCAGATCCCCAGGGAAGAGGATGAGGTGCGTTGATGTTGGGGCAAAGAGCAAACAAGCCGTCAGTGGCAGTCATGCATCCTCCACTGCCACCCATCCAGTTGGAGAAACCCGATTTGATGAGCTTGATACCGATGAGCATCACAGTAGGGCCAGTGACAATCGGTGGCAGGACCTTCAGCAAGTACTTTGCGGGGATGAAAGAGACGAGGATGTTGATCAAAGCACACACAGCGGAGGTACCGAGAATGGCTCCATAACCCTGAGGGCAAGGCAAAGGGTTTCCATCAGAATCCGAAGGGCAGAAGCCATTGGCGTACATCTGAGTGAGACTTCCTTGAGCGACAGGAATAACGCTGAATGAGACTCCAACTACGGACAGAACCCCAGTACCGAGGTAGTATCTAAGACAATGGTTAGCCCAAACTCTTGCCGCGACCAAACAACACTTACTGTGTACCAAAAAGCCTGAATCGAGTGATTTGGACTGCAGAGAAGATGCCAGAAACGATGAGAGCGGTTGAGACGAGGTATTGTTGTTGCTCAGGTAGCAAATTGGCGCTGCCGCTGATAATGATCGGTGGTGTAATTACACCTGCTAACATGGCCAATGCATGTTGAAAGCCGAGCAGCAAGCCCAGAAAAACTGGCATCTTGTCATTGAGACCAAAGAAGGGACTTGGGTTGACGCTCTTCTTCATGAAGGGCAGGTTTGGGCGAAAGAGAAAGGCATAGTCGTAATCGCCAATCAGGCCGTGCCTGGTAGTGAATGCCTTTTTGAGGCCATTGCAACGCTGAGCAAATGTTTTCGGTGGCGCATGCTCGGGGGCAATGGAACGTGGCCCTTGATCCTCATCCATTGTTGAAGTTGTTAGATGGAGTTGTGTGAAGAAACTGGAAACAGGCCAACGCTGGAATGGCTTGGTGTCGATGGCGTTGATCGTCGAGGGGTCCAAGCGAAAGAGGAATCTTCGTGTCGATCAACTCAACGGGCACAGGCTTGGGATGTCAACGTTGGATAAATATTGACGAAAGCTTTGAAAGGCTCCAGTACTGAAAGTTGATGTGGGCAATATGAAGGTTTATACTTCTAATTCCTCTCCATATAATAGAAGTGATTGGCGAGCACGCGAGGCCGTTTTCGGGAGTGACGAGAGTTATTTTTTAGGCTTAGTGACCCAAGACTTGTAACTGATAACTCGTGGATCCAGAGATAGCTTATCAGCACCTCCTGTTCCCCAGATGCTTGACAAGTTGCTAAGGATGGGGCAGCGGGTGGGTGTCTGCGGGTCCGAGTCCAAGAGCCCCAAGCGACGTGAGATGAGGTGCAGATCAAAAGACAAGGTCAGCTAAGAAAACATGCGATGTTAATCTGAAGCCTGATATTGGTGACATGATTGTGCACAACCGCTCCTTTAAATATGCAACCCCGGATTCCACGATGGGGAGGTAAGAATAAAGTTGGATTGTTATCAGGCTGGCCGGTCGGGGAACCGGTATTGGAGATGCACCTCGGGACGTGGGGGACAAACAGAGGAGTACGGCCTGTCGCGACCATTGGGCTGGGTTCGAATCGAGGAGGGATGAGATAGCGCATCGGCGCATCCCCGAGGCATCATCTGGGGTTGTCACCCATCGCCACGAAATAGGCGACTTTCGGCTGTCTATCATGACCAGGATTGTGATGATAAACCCAGCATGAGCAGGGACAGCACCAGCTGAGCTTGTCTGGATATCATTCTGAGCTTCAAATCACAAGCTGATAGGTAATCAGTTTGCGAAATCGGATGACTCTGTGAAGAAGATGGCACCAATTTGGAGTGACCGTCGGAATTCAACCACCCAACTCGTTCCAGTTTATCTCGAGGGCGCATGCATTGTACGCCACAGTTTGCTAGCAGATATGCATACTGAAGTAGTGCTCGGCCATGAGCCGTCGGCCAACCACAAGCTTATCAGATAAGATAGAAATGCGAGTAAAGTCGGCTGTCGGCTGCGTCCGGTGGTGATAGCTAAGAGCTTGTGATTCTTGGGAGAACGGAGGCGGGCGACTGCGCAATAAATTTCATCTTGAAGGTGTAGAAGATTGAACAGAGCTGAAAGAAGGGCGATCGATCGGTCGGAGATGTTATCACGACTGCGAGACTAGGCCAAGCGGCGGCGACAAAGTCATAGAATTGTGTAAAGGCCGCCGGCGCTTCAGATAGATCGTGGTGATTGATGCGACAATGATTGAAAAGGAAGAAGAAAAAGAAAAAGTCTGGTGTTGCAAGACGAGCCAGAGGTGATATCAGGCAAGGTCCTTGCTCAGAGGGGCAGACTGGCAGGTTGGCTTGAGCTAAAGGCGGGAGGCACCGGAGACTGCCGCTATGTGCCAGCCTCTCCGCATTCATGGAGTTTTTGTTACTTAAGAAAGTGCTTTGGTCTCCATCCTTGAGCATGAGCCTCATCTCTGATCTCTGATGCAAGTATCAGTTCTACTGTTTCTTCTTGTTCTATAGCTCTAATTGCAGCATGAAAGGAGTCCTGATATGCTCCCAAGGTGCCCATAACATATCTCTTCTCTTCTTTCCCACTCGTTTATTAGAGGCCTCCAGATACACAACAGTAATGTAACGCTCAGTTGCCGAAACCACAAACAGCCTGAAATACTCTTTCGTTCTGAACAAGTACAACACCATGGTGTTACAGAACAGATGTCGCGGTCAGTTTACAACTCACCCTGCGTCACCGCAGCATTATCCGGAAATAGCTCAGAAACGCAACGACTTCCCAGACTCAAATTTGGATCAACTCACAATATTCCTTACCTAAGGTAATTTAGAAAAATGTTCCAAGATGAGCTTCTGCCGTCTTCTTCTTAGTAACGGGAACTGCTATAGCGCTTACTGTACATTCATTGAAGCCACAAGAGCTGGTGAAAGAACAACCAATCACATCGCCATTCAGTGCCAACACTGAGGTATGTCACATGGGTTTTATGCCACAAAGGGATGCGTTTCTTGATTTTGCCCATCCTTTCTCTTCCTTCCATGTCCAGAGCCAACCACGATCTTCCGTATCACTTCTCATTGGCGGACTTGCTCCGTCACCACGAGACTTTGTCTCCGATCACTGCTCCACTTAACGGAGCTACCCTCCGGCCGGGACGGATAAACTGCCTCCTGTGTGTTTTTAGGGGTCAAGAGCATCCCCCTCCGTTACACGTTTGACGTCTTCATGACAGAAACAATACACCTTTTGCCCCCTTTTACATCAGTTTTTCAGGGTCTCACGCAGGGACTGGCACCAAACAGACAAGGCGTTGCCACTTGACCACCCCATCTTCCGGCCCAAGACCATCGGTTGAACCCTTTTTTTCGGCTGTATTATTAAAAACAAAGAGACCAAATTTCCCCTGCTTCTAGTCCCCCCGTCAAAAGGCAGAGGTGGCGTCTTTTCTCTGTGGCGAAAAACCACAACAAACGGTCACTTTCCTCTCACAGGCAGAAACAGGTGCTGCTAAGGGATTTTCACTCAAACGTCTGGCCTGGTCTCGTCTCGTCCCATCCCAGGTCACGCCTATTCTATCTGCCCATAATAATGTGCCCTAGCTCACCTTGTGCTATGTCTCTAACTTGTGAATCTCTGAACTTTCATCAAATCTCGATCGATTCCTTTTTTTCCAGTTTTCGTCTTCAATCCATTATTGTTGTCATTTTGGGCACTTGATTGATGTCGCGCAGGTTGGACTTCGATATACCTCAATAACCGCTACCGCTGCTGGATACCTCCGGACAGCCGGCATCGGCCCTTCATGCACCACTCCACCAACGGCATTCATCGTTTGTCACCACGAAAAGTTACTGATCCTGATCTCGTTGCTATCCGTGACAAGCTTGTTGATGCTCTCGCCCTCAAGGCGTCCGCTCTTGTGACGCCGCCAGCCACCAACTTGTCTCCTCCATCTTCGCACGCTGGTCCGCCCGGCACGGTCCAGCGGCCCTCCTCTCGATCTCGACATCGCCGACCAAGACGTCCTTCTTCTTCATCACCTCGTTTAGTCGTCGGCCCTGACGCAATTCATCGTCTACCCTCTGAGCTGGCTCGATTACACCTGTCTTCACCGCTCATTGTGTCGAGCCCTTCAAGATCAAATATCGCTCGCAAGATTCAAGCCATTATTCCTAATCTCGACAGTCGAATTCTCTGTTCATCTAATACCACTGTGCCATCCCAGGCAGCTGGACGAGATTGCGTTGTCAGCGTCGGGGGAGGTTCTGCTGTTACTTTGGCCAGAGCTGTTGGCATACGAAAAGGAATCCCTCACATTTGCATCCCAACGACATACAGTGCAAGGGAACTTCACCCAGGCGGAGGACCTAGCGACTCATCTTCCGAAGAGAAGGGCAGCGGCCACAACACCAGGATACTTCCCACCGTTATCATTTACGACGACAACCTCACTATGAGCTCTCCAACTCGATTTTCAGCGCCCAGCGATGAGAAAGTCATGGAGGACTTTGCTCGAGCCGACACGCTGCCCAAATCAGACGATGCCTGCTGGAGCTACCTTCATATTCCAGGCGTCTAACACCTTCTGGTCTTGTCCACCTGGACATCTTTTTTATAATCTCTTTTAAAATTACCTGTCTTGTACCTGCGAGGAGCCCTTCAGCGCCATATTCTCATACCAGGATCCCCAGCCTTACGCCGATTTCTCGGATATGGGATCATAATGATTTTTGTGATATTCGCACAACGCACGCCACCCACCCCGCCTCACCCTTCACACGGTTGAGGAATCATGGAGAAAGGAGCATGAGCCCCGGTTTGCAGAGTTTTCTAGTACTCTGTATCGCATCACCGGGATATCGCGCCCTTCTCTGCAAGACATAGACCACCGGCTTGGTCTTCCAAACTCTCTGATAGAGTATTCTTGGGGACAATGCCGCTTCAAGTCCTTTCTCTAGTCATCGGTTCAGACGCAAACCTTGGTCCATATGTAATGGCAAGGTATTTGCCTCTGCCCCCTTTCCGGGATAGAATAAGTGCACTTGTACTTTCCGAAGCTACTGGGCTTCGAGAAGACTCATCATAAGAGACTACTGGGTCTCGAGTCAAAACATGAGGCTACTGGGCCTCAAAAGAACTATCACCGAAGGTCGTGTAGCATCGACCCAGGGATACTTCTCTCCCCGACTCGACACGAATGGGTTTTTGGTTATTTCACTATGTATGTGATCGTGCTTCGTTTCGGAAGACTACCAACTGCACATGAGTCGTTGGATGTCCACCTCCTAGGGTGGGCTTCTTCATAAATTAGATAGATAACCAAATATTGAAAAATTGAAGGTTGTCAACATTAATCTTTCTCTCTTGAACTTGTAATGAAATGTATCTACGTCCATGGTTTTGGCTTTGGCCATTCTGACCGTCTGATCGCACTATTTCATCATATCTACGCCGGGTATCGTAACAGCATTTTCATCGCCAAAACTTTCCACTCAATCTAAGCCCTCAAATCCCATGACGCCGTGGGCTCCCATGGGCCCAAGTTTGCTCTGCTGGGCCTCCTTGCGTCGCTTGGCCCTTCGCTTCATCTCCGCAATTTGGTCTTCCTCACTGTCATCGTCGCTGTCGCTCTCAGCAGCTCGCTTTCCGTTGCCACTCTCTCCAGCTTCACTATCGTCGTCGTCATCTTCATCCTCTTCGTCATCATCGTCATTGCCTCCTTGTAGAGCAGATAGCTCTTCCCAAAGCTTCACAGTCTTTCCGCCAGCGCTGATAAGGCGGTTCTCGCAATCGAAACCCAGTGATACAACGCTCTCCATATGATCGTGACGCAAATTGGCTGAAATGTCCACCTCCCGAGCCACAAGGTCAACCACACGCAAGCTGCCATCACCGACACCGCAGACGACCTTCTTGCCGAGTCCCAACTCTTGCGGGACCAAGACCATGGCATCGATACTTTCACCGCCACCCTTCTTATCGCCATCCACGATGATACGTTCCTGCTGATCATCCCAGGCTCCCTTGTCCCACATAGTCAATACACCCGAGCCGGACCCTACTGCCAAAACGCCGTTGTTGCGATGTCCTTTAGGGCCCAAGCCGGGAACGAAGCAAGAAGATAGCAGCTCATCCTCCTGGTCATCGCTGCGCACAAGCACTCCTCTCCTAACATCGGTCACGGCGAGCGTGGTACCGCCAGTGCTGACCCATTGCTTCGGGAATCCGCTGGTGCTGGCACTAGTGGGCGGCAAAGGTGTTATGGAAGAAACGTAGTCGGCATGGGGGAAGTGAGTCTGAACGGGCTTTTTTCCCAGTTTGCCGTCTTTCAGGTCGATGATGTGGAGGGCACCTGAGTCTGTCGCAAGAAGCAGGCTCTGAGGGTTCAGGACGTGGAGAAGGGTCGGCGCATCGGGAACCGTAGTTGCAGAAGGAATCACGAATTTAGAAATGACTTGACCGGTTTTGGGGTCAAAGTGCTTTACCAGCGCATCGGTACCAGCTGAATAGACAGCTTTACCAGGTTAGCTTGGCGAACAATGAACAATCACAGCGAAGCTCGTGGAAAGCTTACCTGAGCCATCGTGGGAGTAGACCAAAGATCTACAGCTTCCCTTGTGTCTTCGAGTGCGCCAGACGGATTCGATCATACTCTTTCCGTCGCTCAGCACGCTCATGTCACCATCGGCATCTGCATTGTCGTCGGAAGAAGAGGCGGATGGCAATCGAAAGGTCTCGACATGGCCGCTCGATAGACCGATGGTCAGGAGGGGCTCCGTAGGGTGTAGGGCTGTTGCGAATACATCTGCCGACAGAGGCAGGGTACATGTATTCTCGAACATGTTGAGATCGATGCTTAGCAGTTACTCAAAAAACGGTCAGGTACCTTCTGGCATTGCTTGAAAAGGATGAAGAAAAAAAAAGAAGCTTGAGCCAATGGAAGACACTGTGTTATCGGTGCGATAACACTAGTTCACACTGTCTTGGAGTCAATGGAAGTTCAACAGGAACATCCTGTTCTGAGGTAGATATTACGGCGTAAAATTTTTAATTCCTTTCTTGAGGTTCATGACATCTTTTAATATTAATTCTATCTCTCAGTCTTTCTTCTGAACCCTTATAAACTCTTCTGATGTTGGGTATTTCCACTCACGGTTAACCAGTTGTACATAATAAATGGGCCCATTAAATTCTAGACTGAGGCCGGGTGCAAAGCTCCAGCATTCAGGCACCCACCCACCCTAAAAGCTTATGCAAACCATCTTGTTTTCCCACCTGTACATGCATTTTTGAACATGGGAAACTGCTGTCAATTGGAGAGTGTATCATAATCTCGTCATTGATCTTGACCTTGCCTTTTCTTTTCAAGCGCGTGCTATCAATGCAAGCTGCATAGATTTATTTCTCTTCGTGCTTTATAATTTTGGAAAATAAGAGCATCTGATGACCTCGAGCTTATGCGTGCCTGACTCAGTCAGATGCCCATAAAATCTCATCCATGAGATGAGAGGCCGGAGGTTTCATGGCAAATCGATCGATCTTCTGTCGCTAACGGAACTCAGGCGGTAGATCTCCACGGGTAAGCACCCGGGTGGCTCCACTGGAGGTTGGGTTTTAGGGCCGTTGGAGGGTAAAGCGGGGTGGCGATAGGTCAAGATTCGAGTGGAAGGACAGCCTAGAATCTAGACCCAGACAAGGTCGGAGTGCGATGGAGGAATCCTTAAGTAATCTTGCCAATATCTGGTAGCTAAATTCTCAAGGGCAGGCTATTTTAAACCAGTCTTGCCAAACCACACAACCCCCCAACCTCGTCCGACGATCTGTTCCCCCTGCCGAGGCTGCTTGCTTGCATGGGCTAAGCACGTACGTTACAGCTGTCGATCATGACTGGTAACAAGGTCTCCGAATCAACTCGCGAACGGGAGATATTCAAGTATGACTTTGCACCATTTCTCATCCTCACTCTCGTCGCATCTTCATCCTCTACCATCAATTGAAGCTCCTCAAACGGACTCATCTAATGAATACCCAGATATGACTCGGTCCTTGTCGCCAACTCTATTCGCAATGATGTCGCAAACCTTATTCCGTCGTCTTCATTGCGACCATGCTCGGATCCTGCCATGACAGCTCTGGCTCAGGTGGCTCTCTTGAGACTTGGCGCCTCTCGCGCCATGATCTCGCTGTTTGACTGTCAACACCAGCATATTATTGCCGAAGCTACACCTGCCCTTCGCATATCTGCTCACGCCAATCCTCCTAACTCTGGTTCTGATAGCCTCTGGCTTTGTGGTACTGCAATACCTCGAAGCTATGGTATTTGTGATCGTGTATTGGTATCTCGCGAGTCTGGTGGACCACAGCAGGCATCATTAGCTTCGGAGCTCCCGGTTACAGTGGTAAGCAACCTCGCTGAAAATGAAGAGTATCGCAATACCTGGTACTTCAAGGCCCGGCCAGAGCATCGGTTCTACGCAGGAGTACCGATAAGAACCCGCCGAGGTATCAACATTGGCGTCTTCTGTATTCTTGACAACGAGCCACGGGAGACACTTGACGAAGCATCACTCCAAGTCATGCGAGATGTTTCAGCATCTATCCTGGGACAGATGGAACTGACACGATCTGGAGATGGCCGGCGTCCTGGTGAGCGCATGGTTCGCGGTTTGGGAAGCTATGTGGAGGGTAAGACGACCATGTCAGGATGGCAGAGCAGTTCAGCTCATGCCTTCAATACCGATGCAAGCACAGAAGAAGGCTCTCTCAACCAGACGCAACAGAAGATCCAGAATCAGAGGGATAGTGTCAGTGCTGTTGCCGAAAAGGAGAGCATATCCACGCCAGATATTTTTGTTCTTGAAAGCCCCAGCCAGGACAGGCCGACAAGCCCGTTCCATTCAACAGACAAGCCTCCTAATTCAGTTCCGACTGGAGAAGAATCGCGATCTCATCAGCTGAACCAGATCTTCTCTAAAGCGGCAAACATACTACGCGAGTCGATTGAAGTTGAGGGGGTCCTGTTTTTGGATGCAGGTGTTGGCTCTTTTGCTGGCAGAATCCGGTCCGGCTCTTTACGACGTAATTCAAGGACCCACGCTCGTTCTTCCTCCTCATCCTCATCTTCGTCCTCCCCAGGTAGAGGCAATATTTCAGTTTCATCCCCCCGGAACTCGGCAGACTCCCGGTCCTCAGGCGCTATGTGCCCTGTCCTTGGATTCTCTACGTCTGTGTCTTCCAGTATCAATGGTGAAGCCCCATCAGGACGCATTCGAAATATACCCGAACGACAGCTCCAGAGGCTACTGCGCCGCTATCCAAAAGGCAAGATATTTAATTTCGATGGCGACGGAGTGATGGGATCCAGTGATCCGACGAGCGAGGACTCGGCTATGGCCGCTTTCCAGGCCCAAAAGGCTCGGAGCATTCAAGAAGAACAAAGGGGCGACAAGCAAAAGTCGCGAAACGTCAACGACCCGTATTCACGCAAAAACGAAGGCATGGCTATTCGCGATGTCTTTCCAGGAGCACGCAGCGTTGCCTTTGTTCCTTTATGGGACTCTCACAGAGAGCGCTGGTTTTCTGGTTGTTTTGTCTATACAATGACGCCAACCCGCATCTTCACGGTCCAGGGGGAACTGAGCTACCTTGCCGCTTTCAGCGCAGTCATCATGGCAGACGTTGCCATGATGGAGAGTTCCATAGTATCCTTGGCGACGACGTCTTTACTCAGCTCCCTATCCCATGAACTCCGGTCTCCACTTCACGGCATTGTTCTGTGTGCCGAGCTGTTGCGTGATACCGCACTAGATGTATTCCAGGGCGATGTATTGCGCTCCCTTGAGGTCTGCGGTCGTACACTTCTGGATACGATCAATCACTTGCTTGATTGGACACGCATCAACAACTTTGTCAAGGCACCCAGCGGACAGTCACCGAACTCTGGTATTGCCTTCGTGAGAGGCGCACAGTCTAATCAGAGAAGTAGACCGACGGATGGGATGATGCATATCACTTCGAATCTGGATCTGGACATGTTGGTGGAAGAAGTCGTGGAGTGTATTCATGCGGGCCACACCTACCAACAACAATCGCTCTCGCTTGTTCACGATGACAAGCCGAATGAAGAGCTCAATCGTGACCCTCTTACCCGCCTTGATGGTATGGACGTTGCGGATAGTATCAAGGCTGGAGAAAATATCAGCAACGGAGCTGGTCCTGACGCAGTTCTTGTGATGTTGGACATTGACCCAGCGGTAGACTGGGCGTTCCGTGTTGAGTCAGGGGCGCTGAGGCGCATAATCATGAATCTTTGTGGAAACGCCCTCAAGTACACTACACGGGGTTATGTTAAAGTCTCTGCCTACCAGGACCCTCCTGGGCAAAGTCGGTTAAGGGATCGAGTCGTTCATATCGATATCACCGATACAGGAGCTGGCATCGGTCAAGACTATCTCAACCACCGTCTGTTCGCTCCGTTCGCTCAAGAGAATATTCATTCTTCGGGCGCTGGCCTTGGTCTGAGTCTTGTGAGGAAATTCGTCAGGGCCCTCGGAGGCTCTATACATGTTCAAAGTAAGGTGGGCACAGGAACTCGCATCGCGGTAAAACTACCACTAGAAGCTGTCAGTGTTGATTCGACGGAAACAATGTCTGACCGCGAGGAGTTTCAGTCCCAGGCCATTGAGTTGTCAGGTCTCCGCGTCTGCATCAACGGCTTCACACCTTTCGGCGGAGGCGGCTCAGAAAGTCAACGTTGGAACTCTAGGGAGTTTGACGAACGTGCTTTGCTGGAAAAGGTCTGCCACAATTGGTTGCGTATGCAAGTCGTCGATTCCCTCCACAACGCCAAGTATCTTCCTGACCTGATACTCTGTGACGAATCTCACCTTGAAACGATAGCAAACCAACCTCGAGACGAGCTATCGTCCCCAGTTGTCGTGGTGTGTCGCAGTGCTGCGGTCGCTCGATCGCTTGACAGGTCACATAGGTCACAGCGCAAGCTCAATTGGGGATTGTTCAGTTTCATATCGCGCCCGTGAGTCCTCTGTTGTCACTCCTTTTTTCTTACCGCTGACATTCATATCTAGTGTGGGACCGAGGAAACTTGCCAAAGCTTTTGTCCTCTGCTTCAGGCGTTGGATGAAATTACAAGCAACAGCCGCAGATCGTGCCAGCGTCTCGACTAGACTCGACGAGCCACCGACTGTATCGACGGCAGAAACAGATCTTGTCCAACGTGGGTCCGATGACAAGGAACGCGGCTATTTTGATATTGCCCCAACGCTGTCTCCTAAGAAGAGAAGGGCGCACTGGGATGACGATGACGCAGAGACTCCGTTGCCCTCAGTGCCCGCTTTGCAACTACCTCCAACACCGCAGGATCAGCGGTTCCTTCTGGTAGAAGACAATGCTATCAATATGAAGATCTTACAAACGTACATGAAGAAGCTGGGTGTGGCGTACGACTCGGCCTCGGATGGGCTCCGGGCTCTGGAGTGTTACAAAGCTCAAGAAGGGTGTTACAAGTGTATTCTGATGGATATTTCCATGCCGGTAATGGATGGGTTTGAGGCTACACGACAAATTCGAGGGTTTGAGAAAGCCTCGGATTTGCCACGAAGGCACATTGTCGCTATATCTGGCCTCGCCTCTAAGGATGCACAGGAGGATGCTTTTGCGAACGGACTGGATCTGTTTCTTTCCAAACCAGTGCTGCTCAAGGAGCTCAGTCGGATTCTCAAGAGTCGAGGACTGATTTAGACAGGACTGGGATATTGAAGGATACGAACACGAAGCGAACACGAAGCGAACACGATACCACGACTTTTCTTTGGGATTATTTTTTGTAGATTTCTTTTGGAGGCTCTGGCGTTGGTGCGGTTTTATCCGCTGTATAATACAATACCCAGGCATGGATTTGCGAGGGAGGGTCTTATTGTGGCATATGTTACTAGACAGGATAAAACGCAGGCGCAAACGGATTCTTATCTGGGAGGAACTTGCATTGGGAAACAGGAAATACAAATCAATTTGAACGAGAAGAAACATGTTCTGAAAGATTTCGTTTCTGATTTTGTGTTTGTTGGTGAATCAGGTTGAGAGTAGTATATAGGGCTCCTCCGTCTGTCTGCGCAGTGAGAAACATCCACTTCACTCATCTACACCTGCAATGCATCTGCGAGTCAATTGAGAAAGCACCAGCTCAATCAGTGCCCTCTCCAGTCACGCATAAAGTAGACAGTCACCCAACAATTACCTCCCTTCTAAACGGCCATCGTCGGAATGATTTTCCAATGGCATCTGCTATTCCTGGCGGTGTTGACCCCGACCGCCATGTCTCAAACGGAGCCATTCCGTTGTGTTATGTATCTCACAGGGTAAAGGCATCTCCCTCGTTGCCGAGCAGGAACCTCAGAATATTCACTGACTGAAATTATAGACAACATGATATTGTCCCATCAAAAAGCGCACTTGACCATGTCTCGCATGTCATTCTGGCATTCATGCGCTCCGAGACCTTCAATGTTGACGACAAACCTAACGACTATCCGCTGTTCACCTCTGTTTCCGATGTCCGCAAAAGGTTCCCTGGCGACACCAAAGTAATGGTAGCAATCGGAGGATGGGGCGATACTCAAGGTTTCGAGGAAGCGGCCAAGAATGAAACCACGCGGAAGCGATGCGCCCGCCAGGTTGCGGCCATGGTCACTGCGACGGGCGCTGATGGCATCGACATTGACTGGGAGTATCCAGGGTAAGGAACATTGCAATCTTGGTCATTACTAGGTACATACTGACTGCAACAGAGGCAACCGTGATGACTACAAGCAAATTCCCAACTCTGAGCGCGAATGGGAAATCAATGCATTTGTATCGCTCCTCCACGAGTTGCGTGCTGCTATTGGTCCCGACAGACTTCTTTCAGCGGCTGTTCCAGGCAAAGAGGTTGATTTGATCGCCTTTACGTCCACCACCGTGCCAAAGATCATGAAAGAAGTCGACTTCCTCAACATCATGACATACGACCTGATGAACCGCCGAGATATCGTGACGAAGCATCACAGCGGTGTCTCGGATTCTCGAGACTCAACCCAGCGTTATATCGACCGCGGCGCATCACCGAGTCAGCTCAATCTCGGGTTCGGATACTATGTCAAATGGTTCATGACTGAAGAATGCTCACAGGGAGAGCTTCTTGGGTGCCCTACTCAATTGCTTGAGGATCCGGAGACCGGAGCTGATCTGGGCAAGACAGGCGGCTTTAGCTGGCACGACGATATTCCCCAGGACGTATCTACATCTTTTGAACGCGCGAAAACAGCTGGGGAGTATGATGAAGACGGAAGCTATTTTTATTGGGACGAGAAGGAGTGGCGATGGTGGACGTTTGATACTAAAAAGAGCATTCAGACAAAGTTTAGCCATGTCGTGCCGGAGCTCGGAGTTGGGGGAGTTTTTGCTTGGGGCATTGGAGAAGATGCGCCCTCATTTGAGCATTTCAAAGTCACGGCCGAGGAAGTTCGCAAGATCCGGGAGGGCCATACAGTTGAGCACGACTTGGTGGAAGATGGGGACAAGGACGAGTTGTAATGCGGCATACATACAAAAGCGCAAGCAAAGTGCTTGGCTACCTGGGTAGCAGTTGAGATGCTATGGCAGCATGGCTTACCCATGTATGCACATGCGTGAATCGCCGACTTTCAATTGAACGGTTCGCCAACTTTGTTCATCCACCTTCCAAAGATGCTCGATATCTCTCGACCAGGTTTATGCATGGCTATGGATGGCAGGGGTTCAATCAAGCTAGGTTTCGGCAAATCACAAGGTCCATACTCAACACGCCTCTAGCTGAGCGGTCTAGCGGTTCAGTGTAACGCTGCTAAGCTTATCCTTAGCTTCCCCCTCCAACGAACGCCCACGTCTCCTCCACACGTGCTTGTCAAAGATGCCCATCTCGTACGGACTTTGCCCACTGCTAGCTCCGGGGACCTTGTGCTCTTTGCAGAAGCTGGCCTGCAAGTGCTGTAATCTGCGATGTGATTGCTCAATTCGTCTCCTCTAGGCCGATAACCAACACCGAAGGTTCAACGAAAACCACATCCTGTAGGGGTGTTCTTTGTGAATGCTCTTGTTCCTGGCGATCTTGCGACGTCATCTCGGTGTATTGCCCAGATAGGTTTATCGGCCTGGGGATCAATGTGCAGTTCTCTCGTCCATAAAGCCTGGTGAGCGCCCAGGTCGCATCGAGTGGTTTTGGTGTTTGGTCAAGCCTCAGTCTCGATCAAGGCCTCAATTGCTGGTTGTCGCCAAGCCTTGTTGGTGTCTCTTATTCCATTGAACCTGCTTGCTCCTCTGTCATTCAATTGACTTGTCCTGTTCGCCATGCGTTTCTCTACTCCTCTCGTTGCCGGCCTTGCGGTTGTTAGCCCTGCCGTTGCTGCTCCCAGCCCCAGCTATGGCGATAAGGAGTTGTTCAAGACTGTCAAGCCAATCAAGCAGATTGAGCTCGGTCCTCGACCCTACTACCTTGTCAACGACATGGACGAGGGTTCGCTCAAGAAGAAGCTTCAGTCGTGCTCAGAGAAGCCTCAGAAGCCTTCCCAGTGGTCAATTGCCCACCGTGGCGGTGGTACTCTTCAGTTCCCTGAGCACTCTCTCGAGTCGAACCTAGCTGGTGCTCGAATGGGTGCTGGTATCCTCGAGTGCGATGTTGCTTTCACCAAGGATCGCCAGCTCGTGTGCCGACACTCTCAGTGCGATCTCCACTACACGACCAACATCGTCACGATCCCCGAGCTCAACAAGAAGTGCACCCAGCCGTTCAAGCCCGCCAAAGATGGCAAGCCTGCTTCTGCCAAGTGCTGCACTAGCGACATTACCCTCAAGGAGTTCAAGACTCTCTGCGCCAAGATGGAGGGCTTCAATGGCACTGCCACCAACGCTGCCGACTTCCTCCACGGTACTCCTCCTTGGCGAACCGATCTGTACGCTACTTGCGGTACAGTTCTGAGCAACAAGGAGCACATTCAGCTCACCAAGCGCCTTGGTCTGAAGCATACTCCTGAGCTCAAGACACCCGAGGTCAAGATGCCCTTTGACGGTGACTATACCCAGAAGAAGTACGCTCAGCAGCTCATCGACGAGCACAAGCAGGCTGGTGTCAAGCCTAGCGATGTGTATCTCCAGAGCTTCCTGTACGACGACATTCTGTACTGGCTCAAGGCCGAGCCTGAGTACGCTCGTCAAGCCATGTATCTTGACGAGACGGGCGACACACCCGAGACCTTTGAGAAGGCCGTTGCCAACCTCACTCGCTACAAAGAGGACGGCGTTCGCTATATCGCACCCCCTCTGCCTTATCTCGTCACACCTGGTAAGAACGGAAAGATCGTTCCCAGCGCGTATGCGAAGAAGGCGAATGAGCTCGGTCTCAAGATTATCACCTGGACTCTGGAGCGATCTGGTCCGCTGAAGAACGGCGCGGACGGCAACTATTATTATACTACCATTGCGAAGCTGATCAACAATGATGGTGATGTGTTTAACTTGTTGGATGTTTTCCGGGAGATTGGCGTTGCTGGTGTCTTCTCGGATTGGAGCTCGACTGTTACTTACTATGCCAACTGCTTCGGTCTGAAGCTCTAGAAACTAGAAGTAGAGAAGTAGAGGCTAAACTCTAGATAAATAAAACCGTTTGAGTCGATTTTGATGTTTATGTGAAGAAGGTGTGGCGTGCGTTTCACCTGAGGTGTTAATGTTCAACGGTACTATAAGGTTAAAACCGTCGCAACGGCTGATAAGTATCGGCCTCGCCTCATTGGCAAAACATCTTCAAGACTGACCTGATATCTTACATCAGCATCCGTCAGAAATGTTGAACGGTGAATGTTTCTTGATTGGGCAATGTCTCGAAATGGCAATTCTCCACG
This sequence comes from Fusarium secorum, assembly GCA_013363185.1. NCBI lineage: Eukaryota > Fungi > Ascomycota > Sordariomycetes > Hypocreales > Nectriaceae > Fusarium > Fusarium secorum. The sequence goes on along the minus strand of JABEEM010003627.1, from coordinate 23,326 downwards.
ACCCTAAACCTTCAGGGTAACTCTCCCCTGCCAATGACATGTTGCACTACTCGAACGCAAGCGATGAAGAGCAATCGAACGCACTTTTGGGTTTTACTATTTGTTTTCTCATTGGTTATTAGTATGACCAATTCCTCGGAATATCGCCCCCATGGAGCTAGATATGACTGCTCTGCGCCAAGGACTGTCTCTGGCTAACCCGTCATCCTCGCCAATGAACTATGAGTCAGGCTCCCCCGGATTTTTGTCCTTTACCCCAGATTTTGAATGACGCTACCGTATAATCTTCAATTGCATTGAAATGTGACTTGTCACACGTGAATCCATATCCATCTCTTGTCTTGGCGGCATTGTATCTCTATTACGACGTACGTTGATCTCAGTGGTGAGAGTCTGTCTGTCGTCTGGTATGCATCCCTCGGTGGTACACAGGAGGGAAGATGGGCTAGTATATAGCCCCAAAGCAGTTCTAGTCATTGTACGTCAGTTCAACCACGAGCTTGGGTAACGCTGACCATTCCAGGCCACCTCTACTCTTGCTCTATACAATGCATGCGAGCTTCTCGCCCTGATCTTCACCACCTTCAAACGCCATCATGGCCTTTACTTCTGGAGTCTTCTATTGACCTCCTTGGGCGTGTTTCCGTATGCGTTGGGATGGCTGCTTGGATACCTTGACATCCTGGACACCGACGCGAGTAAGGCCTTCGCGTCGCTCGGTTGGATCGTACTCGTTAGTGGCCAGTCCGTGGTGCTGTATTCACGGCTGCACTTGGTGCTGAATAACTTGAGAATACAGCGCGCTGTGCTATGGATGATTGTGATCAACGGCACGATATGGCACACGACGCAGACAGCGCTGCTATTCACTATGGGACCGAGTGTTGATGGCAACAATCCCACGCGCATATTCGTTGCCATCGAGAAAACTCAAATGACATTCTTTTGCGCGCAAGAGTTTGTCATCTCGGGACTGTACCTCTGGGGCACCACCGATATCCTACAGACATCACTAGGCAACAAGCAAAAGACGATGTGGTATCTCCTGATCATCAACCTCCTCATCGTAGCCATGGACATAGCTCTCCTCATCCTCATGTACAAGGACCACTATACGATCGAACAAGGCGTCAAACTCGTCATCTACTCCATCAAACTCAAGCTCGAGTTCGCTGTCCTTGGAAAACTCGTCGACGTCGCGCAGAGCCGCGGAGGATCGAGTGTTTCCGAAACACATCCAGCTCGCTTCATCGAGATGCACGCTCGGGAACATGGAAGAAGTGACAATCTCCCAGAAATAGTACACCTTGAGAACACGACTGCACGGAGGATGTCCGATGATGAGGAGAGCATGCGTCATCTTTATGACGATGCGATCAAGCGTATATACAAAGGCTGAAGCATGACTAACCAATCGCATCTTGATGTTGGGTATCTAGCAGGGCGAGCGAGATTTGTCAGGAGAGAGGATGTTTGCATAAGCATCGGGATAATTTAGCTGAGACGATGCTAAGCAGTGATTGTAAGAAGCTAGGCAGGATATGTCCTCGCAGAATGTTCAGCCTTGAAGTGATCCATGCGTAGATTGTTCTCGAGTTCAGCTGTGAAGATTATGCATGGTTCTAGAAGTTGGTGAGATGCTGTGGAACGGTTGATCACATAGTGAATAGGGACTACAAGGCATGATCACTGATGTGCAAGATTTGGTCACACAAACTGCAAGATTAAAGATATCAGGTCTCATATCACAACGATCTTAATATTCTCCAGCCGCGCGATGCGATGCAATCCTTGTCGCTGATCTTCCACCGTGGATCATCGTCAAGTCTTCAATAATGGTTCTAGCTTCTGCAACACATCCCAGATCACAAGATGGTCTGTCCTCAACTATACCGCCGTACTCCGTAATGACCCAAAAAGGCGGTCTCGCCGGATGAAACCTGTTGTTTCGAAGGATTTGGTCGGGGCATCTATTGGATTGTGCTGGTTAGAGTATCATGTTATAGAAGGAAGGTCGCATATTGGAATCTTCACATGTTGCTTCTCTTCATTCTTGGTCTTGGTATCGTTCTTCTTTTGTTTTGGATTTATTAATCTTCTGCGTCTGGTGCGCGCTTATTCATAATTGTATTGATGTCCTATTGTCGATTTGATATCGAGGTATACAATAAATAGACTTGTAATATTCTCCCCTACCCCTTATTATCGTCTCGAAACGCGATCTATTCTCGACACTCATTAACCGCCAAGACGAACCGTATCTATCCACTCTCTTGAACTACTTCAACAATCAACGAGTTCATCGGTCACAATAACAAACGTTTTGGCAACTCGCAGGCCATCGAGGCCGCCATGTCCGCATTCCCCATAGTAGACGGCGTGACAGTCGCTGTCCCACCACCCGACGGTTATGTGGTCAACTTTGATCATCCCTTACAACGACACGCCATAGAGTCATATGTGATCTCAGGCATAGGCACAGCACTCGCTTTTCTTTTCTTTTTCCAGTATTTATATGTCAAACTTTGGGTTTTACGTAAACCCGATGGGGAGACGGGTAAGACCCTTGCGCCCATCTGGATCAAGTTGTCATCTGCTAAAATAAGCAGCCTGTCTTGTAATTGCGTGGATCTTTTCCATAGCGGTTCAAGTCGTCTCTCTCAGTAAGTTTCCCACTGAATAAGCCCTGGTAGATAGAACACTTGTTGACTGGTATCAGGTTCATTCATCCTCGGGGTAACAGGAGTACATGCTTGGGAACTCCCTCTCGAAAAGTTCAATGAAGGGAATCAGGTAAAATCCCTTGCAAACCATGGCGGGCATATCGCTAACAACGCCCAAGCTCACCTTCATATCTCCCATCCTATACGCAGTATGCACTGCCTGCTCCAAAATGGCGCTTGCGCTATTCTACCGAAGGCTTTCACCACAGAGATGGTGGAAATGGAGCGTGTACAGCGTCTTTTTCCTCGTTGCTGGCTATAATCTCGCCATCTTGCTCGTGGTTTTGTTCGGGTGTACGCCGTTCAAGAAAAGTTGGGATCTCACGATACTCGAAGGCTCATGCGTGGATCGAGGAGCGGTCTATATCTGCACAGCGGCCCTGGGCATTCTTTCGGATCTTATCCTTCTCATCATGCCCTTACCGATGATTCTGCAGCTGCAGATGCCACGACGACAAAAGGCTGGTCTTGTGGTGTTGTTTGTCATTGGTTCTGCGTAGGTGATTCTCAGTTGAGGGAGCTGGCATTTGCTAACTGATGAGACAGAACACTTGTAACGTCTGTGGTTCGACTAGTACTACTAGTCCCGATAGTTGATGCAAACGACTACACCTGGATTCTCTCCAGTGCAGTGGTTTGGATGTGAGTACGACTCGACCCTAGTATAGCAGTGACTAACAAGGCCAGCTTTGTCGAGGCCAATCTCTTGATAATATGCGCGTCGCTGACGACGCTTCGTCGTTTCTTCATCCATGTCGCACCCAAATTCATCGGCGAACGCGGGTCATCAGTTCAATACTCTGCAACCAGTAAAGGAACAAGACAACATCCATTCCAGACCATAGGGAGCATTAGAAACAAAACCCGGAAGGATAGACTCGATGTTCAGATCGAAGATCCCGGATTCGATCTCAAGACAATCGTCCAGGCGCAGCCCGTGACGACCGAAGTCACGGCGTATGAGACAGACGAACAACCAGAACAGATGATACGGCACTTGCGGAGACAAGAGTCATTGAATAAGTTTGGCGAGGCCGCCGTGAGGGCTCAGACTCAGACTCCGATGTGGGATCCCCGCAACAGCAGCGATGATGAGGAGCGGGCGATTGTTCAGACGACGACTGTGACAGTTGTATACGGGCCAAGGACTGAATGAATGAGTGAGACTGAGACTGAGGCGCTTATTATTTATTAGCATGTTCCAGATATACAATTCTTTGTCTTGTCTGTGGCCTGGTGACGGTTAATGCATTCGTCAAGATGTGAGATGGTGTTGACCAATCGTATTCTGAGAAGCGCAAAAAGGTGCATGTTCTGTCAGATGATTTGAAACAGATCTCTGCCAAGACTGAAACATGTCTGCTCTCAATTGCCGGGCCAAGTTAGAGTTAGACTGACTGTACAAGGATGTTAAGTTGGTGGAGGTTATGTCCCATTGACTCAACAACTGCAGCCGCCGACAGACAGAGAGAGAGAGAGAAGAGAAGAGACGTCTTGGTCTACGGGTTTCAGCTGCCGAGCCAAGGCAGTGCATCCATCAGCCAAGCATTCATTGAATCAAAGCGCCTATGGCCATTGGCGACTATAGCTCTATAGCTCCCCGGGAGGTCCGGCAGGCGGAAAAGAAAGAAAAAAAGTCGTGCGCGTCACAAACTCTCGTCGTTGCTGTCAGAACATGATGAGATGATGCTCTTTAACATTTTCGCCCAGAACCAGCTAAGGAATGTGAATGTGAGTACGGAGTAATGTCTCGTATTCGGAATATCCACTGAATGAGCCTTGAGCTGAGCCTTGTTCAGCCACTAGATGACATCACGCGCCCTGTAAGTGTTTACGTACTGAAAGAAACCCTGCATTAAAACGTCAGATGTTTGGGTCTTAGCACCACGTCATTCGTGAGACCGCCCTTGGCAATGACAGGAAAAAAGCTACATGAGCCACTCAATCGTCGTCGTCAGTGCAGATCTCGAGACATCCACTTCACTTTCTGTCTGCCCTTGATTGGCCTGGGCAGCCTCTTTGCTCTTTTTGACAAGGGAAAGCTTCGCGCTTGGCTGTGCTGTAGGTGACTGCCGAACACGCTATGATTCACTGACGTAGAGGTTCTTAGCTGTAGTTAGGTGTTAACGCTGCCAGCGGCTGAACTGAACTGAACTGAACTGAACTGGGCTGGGCTGGCCTCGATCTTGACTTGGCCTTTTGGGTTTGGATTGGTTTGGGTTCAAGTGTCTTGTCTTGTCTTGTCTTGCCTTGAATGGAAGGGCCCATCCATCCATCCATGACTGACACTGTCCGTCATTGACCACTGCCCATTCTTTCCTTTCTAGACTGAACCCGAAGCTGCCGCCCGCCGTAGATTTAAATGCTATATCTATCCCCCTGCTGGACCCCTCCTCTGGCTGGCGATCACATCTCTTCTTCTTCACTCACCTCACCCAACTGAACTGAACTACTCATCAGCAGCAGATCATCATCTCTATCTAACACCTTCAATCCGATAAATCGTCCAGCTTTCATCATACGACATCAACATCGTATTCATCATGGCCATGGGCATCATCACCATCATTCACGCCGTTCTGGCAGTCTTTCTTATCATCGAGTTGGGTCTCACCGCATACCGTAAGTGCCGAATCTCTTCTCCCTACTCTCCAATGAGCTATCCCATCTAACAATTCCACAGTCGTCGATGCTACCAGCAACTGGTGGAGTGACTCTCCTGCTTCGGTGTCATTCCTGCTCTTCTGCGTCGTCTGGTCCATCCTCATCCTCCTCTATCTCGCTCTGACGCCTCTCTTCGCTCCCCGCATGTACCACAGCATGGTCGCTCTCGGTGTTCTCGCCCTCACCACGCTCTTCTGGTTCGCCGGCGCTACCGCTCTCGCTGCTCACATCGGTGTTCCTAAATGCCACGGAATCACAATCTGTCAATGCGCCCAAGCCGCTGTTGCTTTTGGTTACTTCATCTGGGCCATCTTCACTGGGTTGACCATCATGGAGGGTCTTGCTTTCATGCGATCGCGCGGTCACTCTGCTCACGCCGATACCAAGCCCGGTCACCACTCTGGTGTCTAAATGATTCAGGATGTGATGAGTTGACGGAATGGATAACGTAACTTGGAAATGGAGTGGCGGCAGTTGGATTCGTCTTGATTGAATTGTTTTTTTATGCGACACGGCCGCAAGATACCCTTCAGGAACTGACTGGCTCGTCAGAAGCGCCCGATTATATGATTAACTTTTGGTACTCTTTATTCATGGTGTATTAGTGCGTTACGGTTGAGAAAGGAAAACAATCATTCATTATTCTATATCATGCTCTCACTGTTCGATTTTTCATGTGCCTGATTGAATGTCTCCATCAACACGCAATTAGAGATAAACTTGATCTACATGTGCATCTGACGCTTATTCCCATCCCATGCCGGGAGTCGCCGGCTATAGCTGCCGAGCTTAAGGTATTTCCTCCACTTTACGTCATTTCACTTGGCTGCGCGAAGCCACCAGAAGTTGGTGGTGTCTATGTCAATGAAGAGTGGATGTTCACAGCATGATCTCATAACGCGACCTTGGACAGTTTATCGTATACGTCCTCGAAGAGAATTATACATAATAAGAGCCATTCTTATAGTAGTGAGTAATTGCGGCATTGCATCATTATCACCAATATTGACGACTTCCATATCGAACCAGGGCCGCTTGCTCGTGTTCAGGGTAAATGTCGATGGTCAATTCGTTTCGCATGATAGCTTCAATGTTGAGCTTGTCTCCAGTCTGATAGTTAGTTATTATTATTATCTGCGGATAGTCTAGTATATCGGATAAATGCTGCCGTGAACGCAGGTTTGGTATTGTAGGGTCAAGGTTGATTAGACAGCTTCACTGGGCTTTGGCTCATATCAATGACAAGTAATCTTGGCAAACTGATACAATCAACGCCATGATCCTTTTGGCAGCCTAAATATCCTTACCTCGGCTTTGCTTCCTTTTCTGAACAAGTGTTTTGTATCATTCAATATCTCTAGATATTCACATCTGGTTTAGTGCACTCTTATCCGTCTTCCATCCCATCTGATAAGGGACCTTGTCAACGCGGGGGGGAATGTGGGTTATAGTGACCCGAGAACCGAGACCCTGGGCGATTTGTCTGACCCATTACAAACCACACTCAATAACAACCCTCCTAGCCCTCGACCACGGCTCGTTATCAAAGATATCTTCGCCTTTCCACGTGAAAAGAAAAGCAATAAGATTTGATCGTCCGCTCATCATGGGGGCCCGAGCGACGGCTCCCGCATGAGCGATGTCACTCTCTTCAGGACACGTTATTCCCCTTGTAGCAATCCCTTGATGAGTGAGCTGACAGCGTGGGTATACAATTTATCCCTAAGCTGCTTTTCGTCGTGGTGCTGCTATTCTTATCAGCGATATCATGGTGTTGATAGGCCGTGCTGGGATTCGGCATGGATGCTTATCAGTCGCCTTCCGCCAAGAGGCTTTTGGGATATGATGATTTGCAGGAGAGCGACACGTTTTTTTCTGGACTCGGAGATGCTTTTTAATGATAGATCATGAATCACTCGTTTCATGGCGTTTTGCTTACTGCCCTGCCTGATCTTTGTTGTTGTTAGAGACAAGAGACAACACGATCGTGGCTCAAGCCTCTCCGGACTTGACGCCAATTCAGCATATCTCAGAAAGAGCCTCAACACATGGCATCTTTCACAAGTTCTCTATCCAACAGACTTTCTCTTTTGTATGCCAACCATTCCGGCTTCGGCTCATTTGACACCTGGAACCGGGGAGAGCTACCGTCACCTACCTTTGCGCTAGGGAAGCCTGCGCATATCAGCGGTAGCCCAAACTAAAACTCCAAAGTTGCGGGCGTAGCTCATACTCAACTGCCCAGTTGACAGCGTAGTATCGCACGTCTGCGGCCGTCCCCTTGTAAGAGCTCTGAGGGAGCTAGACCTCTCCGCGACGGCTTTGATGCTGTTTTTGAACTTTACATGTCAGTTTCTCCTTCCGGTCGAAATGTCCTTGCTTGGCTAATAATCCTTGAACAGAGCTGTCGTTGCTTTTCTTTTTCAATGTTCTGGTTCCCTCCTTACATCTTCCTATGAAACCTCGACACAACCCTTTCGCGAGCACACACACCACACTCATGGCCAATTAATTCATAATCGAGACAAGATTAGTCACTAGACGCCATTTTCATTTACTATAGATTCATCTTAGACTTTGGCTTTTGTGCTTCCCGAAAAACATCTCAGCAGCCAACCCGCCACTTACATCCTCATCGACTTCACACCACACAAAATGTCGGCACGAAGCGCATACGCGCGCAAGAAAACAACGCAAGCGAAAAACAGGGACCCAGTTATACATGGACGAGCTCAATCTGTAGCCACTTCATCAAGTGGTGAAGAGCTTTTTACCGACCATTCGATACCACCCAATATCCCGACCCCCATTGCGGCTCGATTTCCGCATCAGCTACAGCCAAATGTCTCGATACCGATGGGAAGTAGGGGAGGGAGATCAATGATGGCGCCAGATTGGAACCGGGATGCGTATACGAGTAATCAATATGCCGAGGAATGGGTTCATAACAAACCGAGGAGAGCGACAGTGCCAGACGAGTATGGGACTATTGAGAGGAGTGGACTACGGACGATGCTCGACAAGCGAAGTGACGATGTACGAAAGACAATAGCAAAAACTTTCACATTCCGAAAAAAGGAAAAGGAAGAGGAACCGATCGATCAAGACAGCAATGGAAGCCGACCAAGCGTGGAAACACTGCAACCGACCGTCATGCCGAGTCCCAGTCCCAACGAGAGCAGCGGCTGGGACTCACAATCTGTGGCTCGAACAGATACGACCTTGACTTCAACATCTTCTTATGCAACTTCACAAAACCAGATGCCATTGACACCAACATCACAACTCTCATTTGGTCTACCTCCCGTTGGACCACCACCAACCGCCAAACTGCCTCCGATTCCACAGGTTCCTTCTGCACCACCACCCCAGATCAGGCGCTGGTGTGGAGGAGGACGACCTATCACCAAGTGGAACAAGCTCCGAAAAGATCCAGAGCTTTGGGACCCCAATGGAGATGTCCTAATCTACCTTGGAAAGAAAGGCCAGAGCTTACCGTCGATGCGTGTTTCCTCTCATATTATTGAGGCAATCAACAGTCGATATCTCATCTCTCTTTTGGATGAGGGCTTGATTGATGGATATATGCATTCTCCGCCTTCGCCAAAAACCGAATCCTATGGAAGAAAGCTTGGTCAAGAATTCCGGAATTCGCCACTAACACCACCTGCATCTGGACGCACCAGCATTGGAGATATGGGAGGACAAGTTCTTTATGAGATGCATTTCCCGCCTCCGCAGAACATGAAGAGCATCGATCAACTCCGTCATCAGCTCACAACGCGCAACTTCTTTGCCATGCTGCTCAACGCCTCGATGGTGGGCCTGTCACTTCACGAGGCTCTATCTGATCTTCATGTTCGATTGGATAGCTACATGCCCCCAAATAACGACAACGTCGGTCAATTAGTGCGGTATCTCTATAACCGAGATCTCGATGATGTACGAAATAATCCTGCCTTGGCCGTGTCACTCCTCATCTGGTCAGAAGAGCCGGATGTGCGTTGGGAGGAAGGATGGAGGGAGTGCTTCACGCATTGCGTGGGCATGTTTGATCTCGTGCAGAAGTACAAGGACTTCAAACAGATAAACACAAACACGAGAAAGCTTATGGAGATGGCGAGTCACGAGATGCAGTATCGCGTTCAGGCTGCGGAGGAACGGTTGGCTGGCTTCAGGTATCAAGACATCTGGGCCTTCACTCCAAAGACAGGATCGGAGATGAGGGTGATTGAGAGGTTGAAGGACATGTTGTTGCAGCACTTTGAACAGGAATATGGATCCTGGCCACCGTCACAGTCTGATAGTCGATCTGGCCGATCCGTCGGCTCCTTAAGACCCGAAACCTGGCTGACTCGGACGTTGGTTATGAAGCTCCAGAAGGACTTTGGGGAGCTTTACGATTGCATGGTCGACAGAGACATCGTTTGGGGTTCGTTAGAGATACAGTTTGGAAGCAGATTGATGATGGTGTCAAAGAGCAAGAGGAGGGCCATTGACGCAGACACGAGGGAGATGCACTTGACGGATATGCTTACCGACTTTGACAACAAGCATCGGTTCCCTCATATTCCTCATCCGTTTCCTTTACTGCCAGAATCGACCTCAGCCGCTGGTTCATTCCGAAGGGGCATCGCAAAGACTCGAGGCGACCAAATGAGCGCGCTGGAGGAAAGGATACGACTTGCTTATACTGAAAATACCGGCTTCGATGAAACGGAGATCAAACTCGCTGATGCTTTCGAGCGCTTTGAGAAGACCGATGACATTGGAGACATGGATCCAGCTACTGCGAGACGTAGTCGTTGGATTCTTATATATGGCATCCTTCAATCACTAGCCTCTGTGTCAGTTGACGATGAGAAGGTGCAGTACAACGACAAGGTCGATTATCATTTATGCCCGAGGCTGGAGGGAGCAAAGACACCGCCATGGAAACGAGGAACAAGCGAAGGCGTTGGCCAAGGAGCACATGAGAGATCGTATTGCTGGGTCGCAGAGACAGAACGGATTACTGAGAGTGATGAGTATGGAGACGACGTTGACATGAGCCTGATCAATGATTTCCCGATTCAGCTAAACTCGCCCGGCGCCGCGGAGGATCGAAACACGGCGTCGGGTGGGTCTCTCGGCACGGGCTTCATCAGCCCAAGAGTTCGAGAGAGGATGCGGAGGAACCGAGAGAACGAGATTCCTGTAACGACGGACTATGGATACACGTACACTTAATTAATTAATACCTTTTAATGAACAAGACAGACAATTTATGAGAGATTGGGCCCCGCTGAACTAAGGTCAGATCGTACCTGGTGATCACGATCCCCAGCCACCGATTTGAAGCATGGGTGAGTATATGTACCCGCTGTTTCAATGCTGATCTATGCGGATCTGCCGAAATAAGAGGACATGACTGAACTACCAGTTCGCATATCAATTGACCTCTGAAGCGTAACTACAGAAAAACGTGCGGGACGGCCCAGGGCGCCATGCATAAGGCGTGATGCATGCTGTACTCAGATTGTTTTGTGTTCCTGAAGTTAAGCGACGATGGCAATGGAGGTGCATGATTCACCAGCCACCGAATCTGCGACACTTGGAGAATAGCGCTACAGATGTTGACTAGGGGTTTTTTCGTAACATAATTGGTTGGCTGGTTATTCTCGTTTTGGTTGTAACTGTCTTGATGGTTGATACCCAGCCAACCTGTTTTCTGTATTTATTACCATTTTGGGCGTGTATGAGCTTACCAGCCTCTTCAATTCTGATGACGTCGCAACGCTGAAAGGGTCTCGACCTGTTTTCCTTGCTGGTCATTCTCTTGGCCAAATTGACAGAGAGAGTGAGAGAGTCTTATCCTGATTTGCAATACAATTGATCTGGATCAATCTTCAATTGCTTGCCTGCTTGAGTGCTTGCATTGCTAGTGCAAGTCGACGTCATGCTCCAATTTCGGCATGACCGGTGAAAACCGAAGCTGAACAAAAAGTCTGGGGGAACGGACGACAAACTAACGGAGATGATCCAAATCCTTGCCTGTCGAGAGTGTAAACAGCGCATAAACCTTTCATCTCCATTTTCAGGCTCGAGATGCTTAACACACTGAAAAACTCGTGAACCCGACGGACCCTAGAAGAAACCACCAGCTCAGTCTCCAGATCGCTAAACTTACAAGGGTCTAGAGCCAAAAGGTCCCCTACCCTCTAACGGCCCAACCACTAACATCCTGCAACTACAGGGGTGGCCTTTACAAGGGTTATCCCACCCATTTCTGCTTCTTTCTGGGCGTGCGTGGTCCTGCGCCATCTATTTCTCGAGCACCAACCACCTTGAATCGTGGGTTTTTTTGGGCAAGACCAAGGATGGGAACAAGTTTGGATGGACGATTGCTGTTGCTTGCCTTCCATTGCATTCGTGGGAGCTACAAAATAGAGCTTTCTTCCCGCACACCCTCCCTCCCCCCATTCTTTCTCTCATTTCACCATCTATCACCAACTTGACTCGACTCGACTCGACTTGACTCAGTCTGATAGCGTTACTTGTATCTATTGCTTGAATTATTGTCTCACCCACTCAAGCATCGTATAAGTCCCCCGCGCACGTCATCTCTCTCAGCTCCCCGCTCCTTGAGCGCATTAACATTACATCCCATCTTATCATCTGCGACTGTCGTGCGATATTATCAATATATAGCTGCATAAGTTGTTCAAGACCGCCAAGATGTTTTTCGCAATGTTCTTTGTCTTCTTTCGGATCCTTCAGATCCTCACTCTGGTAGGTAGCAGGAATGCAAATACTCCAGACCAGAGGCTAACTGACAATCAATAGATCCCCTGCATGGGTATGCTTGCCTGGTTCGTCGATGGATTCGTCAAGCAAAACGCCCTGACTCCCGATTCAATCCTCATCCTCTTCATTGTCTCGGTTCTCGCGCTTGCTTGGGCAATCTTCACCCTCTTCAGCTACCACCGCTCTTCGACAAACGCCCACTTTGTCGCATTCGTTGATGCCCTCTTCTTCGGTGCCTTCATCGCCGCCGTTTACTACCTCCGCTACGTACGCAACACCGACTGTGTTAGCATTCGACGTGGCGACGACTGGGACCTCTCCGCTGGCGATGTAAGGGTCATCGGCCCCAGCTATGACCTCGTCAACAACAAGCCCTGCTCTATGCTCAAGGCCTGCTGGGCATTTGGCATTATGAACGTCATCTTCTTTGCCATTACCTCTGTTGTCGCTTTCATGCACGGCGGACACATGAGTGCCTATGACCGCCACCACTCTTCTCGCCGTTCTTATCACTCCAGCCGTCACAGCCACCGAAGCCGCTCCCGCTCTGGCTCTCGCTACAGCAGCCGCAGCCGCCCTCACTCTCGACGTGTCTACGTTTAGGAACCTTATCCTGCTACTGCGCTTCGTAGGGAACACAGACTTAAAAAACGAGTAATCCGGGGGACACCGCCAGTTTGCTTTTCTCGGCAATGCATCAATGCTCCACTGCAACGTATGCCCAAGTACCACAATCAATACCTTGGCCCAATGACCCGCGAGATCGCAGCCTCGCCAGCTTTTCCGTTTGTCCTATGGCACTATATATGGGCGCTCGAGTAACAACACATCGTGCTCCGCGCCAGGGATCCAATCCTTTTTCGCCCCATGAAAGACTGCGCATGGGGAACATTATGGGAAAGGGTCAAGAGACCCTGTTACGATCGCCGCAAGGAAAGCGGCCTCATGCATTATGACTTCTCCTAGAACATATTTCTTATTCTTTGGAAGGAATCGTATGGACTGATGACGACCAACATGATACAATGTTGATGACATTTCTTTGTCTCCCGTGCTTCAGATGTGGATAATGAAGCTCAGGTAAGGGAAGAGCTAGGATTAGATACGGGTATGCCGCAGCATAGGCCCTGGAGGCTGCTTCGGTCGATGATTTTATTGTATATAATATGACTTCACTGTTACATGAGCGACGAAAAGAACAGCAAGCTTGTTACCCCAGAACATATCTTTTGAACCTTGAATATTCGCCGTTTGCTTTTGTCTACATCCCAACGCCGTGTTATGCTAAATGGTATCACTTTTTATGTAAACTTCCCTCAATGTTTGTCCGATTCTCCGACTTGATAGCCTCGAGCAACACCACTTCGACCCTCCTCCACTAATGTGCTAGCTTCATTGTCGAAATCGGTGCCCAATCCTTGCCATGTGCGACCAGAGCGAAGGAACTCGGCTCCAGGACTCGCGACACCATTGATGCTTGCCAATTCTCCAACACTGCGCTTGATAAGAGCATCATTCTGCTTGGCTGTACCGGCGGGACCGTCGCCAATCGCCTCTGTGGTGTTGGTGGCAGAGGGACCGCTGTGAACTGGAAGTCTCATAGGTCGACTTGATGAGATGAGCTTGCCGGTACGCATGTCAAACTCGGGAGGAGCAGATTCTTCCCCTTCAACACCTCCATCAACATGGTCAAACTGATCCTCTTCTGGCACGGCAGCATCCTTGGACTCGTTGACCGCATCTTGAGGCTTGTCGTTGAGTCCAAGCTTCTCGATACCACCCCACCACTCGCCGCCCCAGACCCGTTCATCCTCGCTCATGAGCGCAACCTCAAGCTCAAACGGTGTGATAACTGGTCTCCAGTATCCAGCATCATCTTCAACTAAGCCACTCTCCCAGCATCCGACCACAACCCAACCCTCAATCTCAGCAAAGTTTGCCAGCTTCGCCGGGTTGAGCTTTCCAACGACAATAGTGTAACTCTTCTTGTCCGCACGAGCGATCTTGTTGCGCAGAGTATTGATCGAGCTAAGGTAGTTTGCGACTGAAAGTGTATTCACGAGGATACCAATCACACCGGCGGAAGCTAGCGACAGGACCTTCGCAAACCGGCGTCGAAGGAGACCTGCTGTGCGGATAGTGGGGTTCTCGAGAGTTGAAGATGGCGTCGCGAGAACGTGTAATGAGGCGAATCGTGAGTATAGAGCAAGAAGAAGCGCAGAGGGCGGGTCGGAGATGTGGATGATCGAGTAAGCCTTCCAATGTTCGTCGTCATGAGCTTCATCAGAAAGGATCTTGCGGTTGGGTATCAAGGCGGCAGGGTCACGTGTGACTGCTGTGGAAACAACATTGGTATAACCTTCGTCTTTGAGGAGGGAAACCACTTTGTCAACGTGATTTTGATATGTCAGATCGGCCATTATGACCAACTTGACTGTCTTGTCGCTGAACTCCTTCTTGATTTCCTCCAATGTCACCTTGTAATCGAGATCGTGGGTGGTGTAAACGTATATCGCAGGAAGATGACTCGTGGGACTGAGACAAGTTCGACCGTAATGAACTACCACATCTGCTGATACATGCTCGGCAGCTATCTCGTCCACGCAGCAGGCGCTGTAACTACTATCCGCAAGAACGTATATCCTCCTCTCAGCCTTGCCCTCTTCCTGTGCATCATGTGCGCTGAGTTCCTTCGATAGAGCCTCTACAACACGGGGAGCGTCTACCAGCATGAAGTCCGGGAACTGCAAGCCGATGCGCCTCCATCCTCCAGCGCGGATCTCATCTGCTGTGCGAACAACCTCGTACGTTTCGCGGAGGGCATCGTCGGAGAGTGTGGATGTTGGAATGGAGTCGGCGGCGGGAACTTCGAGGATGTGGTCATCGGGAGTTGAGAGGACGGGAGGGGCTGAGAGATCGGACGCCATCGCAGCAGAAGGGTGAGGGTATGGATTTGATGTGAAGCTTTTTGAAGGTTGGTGATGATAATATTTTGGTGGGGTTTTTGGTGATGGAGGGGAGCGGGTGTCAATGCGGGGTCAAGGTGTGGATTTTAGCATTTTGAGACCAAACCATTTCCGAATAGAGAGATCTTGCAATAGAGGTAATAAAGTAATCCGTAAATCAACGAAACTTATTACGGTATTAATGAAATGCAGCAAAATGTGCACTGCTAAAAAGCCTCTGGTATCAAGGGTTAAATAGAGTACATATCCCGTTTTGGGTTATTGGCTCTGTTCGAAGTAATCTGATTGGCTCCACGACATGTAAATCACGAACGAATCAAGTAATCCGTCAATGTAATCACCGCTACTCGTCAGTTGAGGAATGAAGAACTTTGTAAATATACGAAATGCCTCCTTGGTCGAAACTAATAAATTACAGCATTATTTATATTAAGACATGACTCGTTGGCGTCTTAAACCTGGTAACAGAGTGGCCGTCTTGACCCTTTGGCGTGTATCCTTGGGTGTCTGCTAGCTCACGAATTCATGGAGGTGCAAATCAATGTACATCCCCTGGTGAGCAAGTAAATGAAGTGCCGAGTACACCAGGTGACTTTGACTAAGGTATGATGCATCGATATAATTATTCTTCAAGGCAAGATCCGCACTTAATAAGGACCAAGCGCACATGTGAATAACAGACATAAATACCAAGTCTCTGCCGATTAAGGTTTCCGACCTCGGGCTACTACCGCCCCGATGCCAGTGAAGAACTGCCGAGCAATATAGCGGAGAATAAATACAAAGAAACCTTGCCGATTCTCATATGATTTCAACTTCCGACTCCTGAATAGCAGAACTGAAGTTACAGTCGTAGTCTCGTCTACCCCGGTCATGTCTCGATTAGGAAATCCGTGTACCCAGTTCGGTAATCAGTGTATGCATCGTCAGTGAGAAATACCACGATGCTGTTAGTCAACATCCACAGTATGTAGTGAGCCACTCCTTTATATGAGAAACTCGTGTGACTTTGAGTGCGTAAGCCATGGTGAGGTAGATTTGTCTTATATAACGGCATCTGCCGGCCTTTCCCTCCTTCTCCAACACAAGACATAATCATGGACGACTCATCACATCAACATCACTTTCTTGAAGGCAAAACCATCATCATCGCTGGCGGTGGTGTTTCTGGCTCTGCATTTGCTGTTGGACTACGCAAATTATGGAATCCCCAATTCAAAGAGCCCAAGATCATCATCTACGACCGCGACTCGCCAGACATAAGCGCTCAACGCGAAGGCTACACATTATCTCTGACGGGATATGACACTTCCGGAGGTCTTATTGCGCTGAAGAAACTTGGACTCATTGACCAAATTGTAGACAATGCTGTTTCTGGTCTAAACGGAGAGGGCGCCTTCAAAATCTGGGGACCCAATTGGCATGAACACGCAAGCTTCCGCCACGAGCCAATTGAAGAGCTGCCATCTTCCAGCGTTAGGATAGCACGCAAGGATCTTCGGAAGGTCCTCCACGATAACCTCCGACCGGAAGATTCGGTCCAGTGGAACTCGCGCTGCATCTCAGCCAGGCAAACGGACCAAGGACGAGTGCGGGTTCAACTCGCGAGTGGACATCCCGGCAACGAGACGATCACGGAGGAGGATTGTGACCTGCTTATTGCCGCTGATGGAGCGAATAGCAAACTCCGAGGATACCTTAGACCCAATGACAACCTCGAATTCGCCGGTGCAATTCTCCGAGGTGGTATTGCTCGATTTGAAGGGACTCCTCCAGCGCCCATAGACAAAGACTGGGGGTTTATGCTCTCAGGAACCGGGGTTTCTTGCTTCTTTTCTCCAGTCGACAAGAACAGCGTGTTATGGGGTGTTGGTAATCTCGAAAACGAAGAAGTACCAAGATTGGATCTCAAGAACGACGAAATGGTACAAGGAGTTATAAATCGCAGTCTCGATCTTGGGAATAAGTTCCAGGATCCTTTCAGAGACATTGTACAAAAGACGGATACAAAGACTATGTTTGCCATCAACGCAAAGGACAAGAAGGCGTTCACTCATGACGACATTGACAGGATGGGCGTCATTTTCATTGGCGATGCGAATCATGCTGTGACACCCTTTGCTGGCTGTGGAGCGAACCTGGCGTTATGTGATGCGTGGGATTTGGCAGAGGCGTTATGTATAAGCGGTTCGTTAGGGGAAGGCATAACAGCATATGATGGACGGTCTGAACCGCGGGCGAGAGGGATCCTGGAGCGAGCGCGTGAGAAGTTGAAGTCAGGGCATAAGGGGAGATTGTAGTTGTAATAAGATTATTCAGTTTTAAATGATAAGAATAGTCTCATAAGTACCCTCGTCAGCCCGAGTACCGCGCATGAGGCCAGGCTGCAATTAACACCTCCGAGTGAAATTGCAATCACGTTCATTGTCCGGGTATCCCTCCTTTCTCATGGACAAATGGCCTACCCCAATTGCCAGCGTACATAAAAGGTCGCTGTGTACCGAAGTTGTTAGCAAGCCTCTCGTAGATGTCTCCTAACATGATATGACCTTTGTAGATATGCTCTTGCAAATTGGGATAGCTGACAGACGTGCAAACAAATGGATAAAGGTGAGAGCTCAGGCTATACCTATAGATACCTATACCCACGTGAACAATATCATCGTCACTAGGCTCTCCTGTAGTCCTAGACGCAGCTTGTACAATTGAACAACGGACTAAAGACTCCAGATCAATCTATGTTGTTTTGTGTATACCAACTTGTAGTTAAGAGCATTTGAGATGAGGCTTTTGTGCAGGTAAAGCCAAAGGATCGAACTGACAGTATGGGAAGTCGAGTTCCATCACCTAATCCAGTATTTCCAAGTTACCTCACCCAACTGCAAGATGATCTCCTCGGACCCTGAGCACTCACTACCTCCAGGCTCATGCCTAGGGTTCATGGTTCTCATCATCATGATACTGTGTGAGGTCTCAGACAAGCCGTAGTCAACAGCAGCCTGGAGTACCTATAGACGGCAGCTCTGGCACTTAGGTGCGACTCGCCCTCCGAGAGATACCGACACTGTTTTGGCTCTGATGGCCATCTTTGCCATGCCCGGCAGTTGATCAGCCTTTTTGGATGCCGTCCCGGCTGGGAAAATCGGATCGGGCCGTACCTAGGGTAGATTTGGCGAAGGTATCAGCCCTGACAAGGCCTATTTGGGCTTCATGACCAACGGTAGTTATAGTTACAAAACCCATGTTTTCCTGCTCTTGGATACAGAGACTCTTTATATGTATATCTCGTAAACTAAAATTCAGTTCTCGCCCCGCATCAAGCTTCACCGACACCAGGATGTGAAAAAAACGAAAATGTAGAACAGAGAGTTATGCTACGATACTAAAAAAAGCTCGAGTAAGTACACTGGCCACATGCGTGACACTCCCTACTTATGTTCTAAGATACCTACACTTTAAATTTAAAATACGGACTCCATTTCTTCCCCATCAATACTGATATCAACGCGTTCCACCCCCTCTTCCTCCTCATCCAGCGCATCAGCCCACGTAACGCTATCCTCGTCCATCTCCAGGACGACCTTCCCGTTCTTGACTGCTTCATAACCATCGTCAGACTTGTCATTACTCTCGATCTCACCCTCTTGATCGCTTTCTTCATCGCTGCTGGGGTCACTCTCCTCCGACTCAGAATCGTCATCTCCACGGTGTTTCTTCGCAAAAGACTGCGAAGCTGGTAAATCTGGACCCTTTTCTTTCAACATCATGCCGTTATTCATACCCAAAAACGACTGGAAAACCGATCTCCGCACAGTCTTGTACTGGAGAGCAAAGATGTTACTCCCGTCGCTTTCACCAAAGAACTTGGCTGTATCTTGGCGACCTTGTGACCCGGAAACCCCTGGGTCAGTGAGTTCAGAGGGCATCATTATGCCTGTAGTGCTCGAGACAATCGTGGACACCGGCACCGAAACACCGGCTGAGGTTGTGACCCCGCGTTCTCTAGAGTGTGTGAAAGTTGCATCCTGCCAGATGAGCACCGCAGTAACCATGAAACCAGCATTGCCACCACAAGCTAGCATCCGTTGAAGCTGAGATCTCGTCTCCTCATGCTGAACCAACCGATCAAAAACTTGATCGTAATTCTGAAGACACACGCAGACGACCTCGGAGCTAGTGAAGGAGAGTCCCCCGCCATTGCTGGTTTCTCGGGAGACATCTACTGTTGCGCCGAGTTTGGCAGCAAACGACTTGTTCCGCTGTGGTAATGCGGCGAGGCTGGCGTTGGCGATGGTGCTTCTTGCAATTTCGTGTGTTACAAAGGGCTTTGGATCATCCGGCACAAAATTTGCATCTGGATCGGAATAGGATTTGACGATCCTGCCGAGTCAGGTTGATAGGGCCGATGCCGGTAGATATCGTTCTGGGGGGAGTAGATAGAACGATGGCCGGGCTTGTTCAGTAGGCATGATGATAGTGACGATGATTTGATTCTGTTGATCGATTGCAAGGGAGTTATATGTCAAGTTACGAAGTACCCAAGAAGCAATTCCACAGATCACAAGTGAGGACAAGATACCGAGGAGAGCACAGACCGATTTGACTGCATTTACAGTTATCCTAGGTGAGCTGAACATCATCGTAGATCATTGCTGCCCAAACCCCTGCCAGCGTGGGCCTTTTCTAATAGTTCTCGTATATAGTTCCAGTGAGGCCCAGTCTGTATTCGTTTCTCGTCAGCGCAGTTCGGCAATTGTGCCGTCCTGTGAAGCGAACAGCGGCACCTACATATAACTAGATTTCGCTCCTTATCAAACGGGAACGTCAAATTGAACCTCCTGAACCCAAATACACGTAAGAAGCAATAAAATGATCACTGTCAATATCGCCCTGCGGAATATTGACCCTTCCAATTCGGATGACCTTGACGGTTTGCATCTTTTCGACGTCAACATCACTAGAGACTATGACGGTGCATCTCACATCGGATCAAATGCCTCAGTTACCATCTGCCCTCTTCTTCTTTTGGCAACTGGTGCCCCGGGCCATATTGAGCCACCGTATGGCGGGGGACTGGGTCAATGAACATGTGCAGGACATAATGAGTGCACTACAGACGCAGATGAACTCTCCATCCGACTTTTACAGAGAAAAAGTAGTCATTCGCAGTGCAGAGCAACCTTGGTTCAACAATAACAACTCTGAGGATCACAACACCGAGGACCACATGCCCATACAACGCGTTCTTTGGGAGTTCCTAGAGCGGCTCGAGGCATGGGAACCTACGATACGGCCGGTCGAGGTCAGGGTGGTGCAGACACTTGCTACTGGCATTCCCAAACTTCTCAGTGAGGATAAAGAAGGTAACAAGGCTACTAACCAGGAGAACGAAGGGCAAAGGAGGGTCCTTGTGTTGTCGTGTCGTGCTCCTGGTCGTTCCACTAATTCCAGCGAGCTCTCCCGCCCAGTCTCGCGTACCATTCTACGGGCGGCAGAAGATTCTACAGACGTCATCTTCATACGACCTGGATCCTTTCGTGCCCTAAAGACTGAACTTGAGTCTCACCCCAAAGGCTACTTCACTGCCATTCATTTAGACATGCTGCTTGTCCACAAGCGCCCTCGAAAATCCGATCCCGAAGTTCCCAGAATCTACTCCCAATTCGTCAACCAAATCAAGTCTGAAGTGATAGAGGAGGACCTGAAAGCCGTCGATAAAGTTGCCGCACTGTTTCTGCTTCATGGTGTTCAGGACGCTGTCATTACTCCCTGTCCACATGCGAGGTCCGCCGTCGAGACGGCAGCTACAGTACTTTTGAGCAGTGGCATACGGACCGTGGTTACTTTGGCCTATCATATCACTGAAAATGATGTCGAGGAATTCATAAGATCACTTTACACCGGGTACATTCATCAGAAGCTCCCCTTGGAAGACGCCGCTCGAACAGCTCGACAGTGCTTGAGGGGAAGTGAGGCTGATGAGAGGATGGCCATTTGTGATTTCGTGGCGCTGGCTTATGTCAACTCGGAGTGGCTTCCATCTACCAGCTTGAGTGATAACTACAAGTCTCTCGAGCAAGAGCAGATCTATCCTAACTCTCTGTATGGGCGAGAACATGATATTGTCCACATAGAATCAGTACTTCTGCTTGGAAAGCCGTTGCCGTTTTAATCTATGGAATGGCTGGTGTTGGCAAGACGGTTCTTCTGGATCATTTATGTACATGGTGGAAGGCTTCGGGTATGATCGAAGATGCAATCCATATAAGCCTCAGCCCGAGCGCAACTTTCAACAAGGATAGCATGCTACAGCAGCTGCAACGCCACTTTGTTCCGAACTCTACTCCAGACTCAGAAGACATAAGCTCTTTATATGAGCATCTCGAGAGTCATAAATGTCTCATCATGATTGACGACCTTGACTCAGCGAACTTCAACCGACAACAAGGCCAATTCATGAATCTTACCTCGAAGCTATCCAAGTCTGGTGCGCTTGTCGTTCTTGCTTCGCGTAAGCGAGAAAGATGGCTGAGTAAGGCAAAAGTATACAAACTTTCTGGGCTTCGAACTCGACCAGCGACTCTGTTGGTGATGGATCCCCGTGTCACTGATAATGACAATTCTTCATCCCCCGAGGCAACGGCGAAGAACAAGACACAACAAGAGGGAGATTGCCTTAAGGATATCGTTGAGATGGTAAACCGAAATCCGCAGGCTATAGAGATTATGACTCAAAGTGGGCTTTACTGGTCGAGAGCTCCGAAAGACGTATATTGCTTCTTACTCGGACTTCGTTCAAATCGCTCTACTGCGCCTCCTGCGGAGTTTGAGACTTCGGGCTCCCAGGATTAATCTGAACAGCCAAGCTGCAGAACGCGACTTGATGGTGTATATGAGAGTCTGCGAAGGATGGACTGGGGTGACGGGTATCTGCCCATATTACTTGCGCCCTTCATGGGTGCTCTACCCTCCAAAGATCTCCTCACCATTTTCTACACCTGGAGTACAAGAGTGGCTAAGGTTCTAGGGAAAGCTGCGTCTACATGGCTTGTGCGCGCTGCACTCGATTTGGATGTGTCTTACAGAGACAATACCGAGCTCACAGAAGATGCGCGCATATCCATTGAAGCTTTACTGAGTGCTGCTAGAGGAACCAAATCTGAGGATGGCCTGGCGTTGTCCGGCTCCAGCATTCTGTTTCATAAAGACGTCGAATTTTCCGAACCATCGTCACCCGCTGGCATCTTCCTGACTGCCATATGTGACCAGGCCAAAGATAGGCTTGGTGATGGTGGAATGCTTGAAGAGTTTACTGAAGTGCCGAATTCGTTAATCTCAACGGACCCAGGAATTATGCCGTATTGGCCAGCAAGATGGTCACGGAGAGTGTCAAAGTAAAGGCACAGAAGCAGAAGCTATCAGGGAGAAAGGAACTTAAACGTCTCGCTCAGTTAGCGGCGGATCCCGATCAAAATATCCTGTACTCAATCCGGGGTCAGGTCAGGCGCGTTTTTGTAGGGATCTCAAACCCTTTCAAGACCAGCTCCTTCGTGGGACCAGCGACCACTACAGCAGTGTCAGTTGATGTTAAACTGGCTATTGTACTATCATTCTCAGTTGAAGTTCGTCGACATATAAGTCTAGTAAATGATCTAAAGAGGCAGCGAAGAGAAATGATAAGACTATAGCTGATAAGGCGTTGAACAAGGCGCTTAGGTTGGAGGTAAATGCTACAGAAAATGATTGCACGAATAGGATTATATTGATCCAACTTCAAAAGATAGTTACAGGAAAGCGACAGAATAATAACAGAGTTATTAAGCAGCTTATAGATAAGTTAGTAAAACTTAAGCAAAGTGTAATTAATATAAATAAAGAGAGTAATTATTAAAACTATAAGGAAGTTAATATTATAATTCTTTATAAAAAGCTTTTTTTAAAAATAATAAAATTATACTTATATTAATTATATAAAAAGAAAATTTAATATTAAATAATTATATTTATTTTAAATTAATACTTTATATAATATATTATATTATATTATAATTTAATTTATTATTAATTTATAAAGTTAATTTTAATTTATGAATATTTATAATTTCTTTTGAATACTAAGGTTTTAATTTTTATTTATTTATTTATTTTTTAACTTTATAATAAACTTTAACTTTTATAATATAATAT